>CM022299.1:627433563-627610057 GCA_011799875.1 Thinopyrum elongatum
CCCCCCGACCTCTCCAAGCACGCCCCGACCTCTCGGTGATTTCCTCATGCCGCCCTCCTCATCCAGCCACCCCTTGGCGTTCAATGATTAGGGTTCATGCATACTAGTACTACTCATCCCGCCCTTCTCTGCAATTAGGATTTGCCACATCCTGCGATGGTAAAAAGCCTGAACCTCCTGCTAGATAACTTTACTTGATATCCTATTGATAGGTCTGTGTGCAAAACCGCAATAGTGACCATGGTTTTGCATTTGTTATATCCTGCTATTGTCAAAAGGGATGAACCTGAATATATGCTACTGTAGTACAATTAGCAGTTATGGAAAAGTTCAGTTAGGTATCAGATGTGTGGCCTTAGCTGGGAGATTTCTTTTGATGCCATGTGCTTGTATGGCTATTCTTGTATTCAGAAGAAAATTATATGTTAACCAACTGATGGTTATACTCTGCTGTAATGAAAAAAACTAGATGCTCTTGATCGCTGTATGGTGCAAAAATGAGAATTTTGTACTCCATCAGCTACTCCAATTATCAATTTGCACAGATTCGTGCATAATCTACTGCTGTTGTTCTCTGAAATTTCAGTGATAGTTTGACAGGCTCCAATTTTGAAAACTTCAGTAATAATCTTTAGTTTTCTGACATGACTCCAATCTGACATGACTCCAACCTTATCTCATTATAACAAGAAGAAAGACTTGATTATTTGGCTCGTTAATAAAACATTGTTGTGACGTCTGTTTCCTTGGATCAACTAAAGAATGGTTTCTTTATGTGCCCTTCATACTTGATTTGTTAACTTGTGCCATAGAACTTACATATATACTCCCCCTTGTACCACCTGTGTTTGTGTTGGTCTGCTAGATAACTTGTTTCACTTGTTTTTATGAAAGCAAAACTTCTGCTTGACTGTTAAGTTGTACAATCTGTACTTGTACTGTTGGAAGCTGATTAATTTGGCGCAATTTTATTTTTGTTTTGTCAAGTCTATGCACTGATTGAGTTAGATGAAAATGTTTAGTGGCACCAATTTCTGCAAGTCTGTTCAGTCAGCAGGGCTATCTAGCCTAGTGACTAGCACTATGGTCTTTCTGTTTCGTACAACTGCAATTTCATTTATGTTGTTATAAGTTTGTTGCTGTCAGCATGAGTTAACTTGGTATGCAGTAGGCACTGGTCTCATTCTTAGACCGACACACCTGCAGCGCGCATTCAGGCATCATTTGGTTGTTAGACTGTTCAGCTATGCAGAGTGAAATACCAGTTCAGCATGTCGATAATGATTTTGGCAGCAGTGTGAGGCAGCAGTGTGCGGCGCAATTCCTTCATTGGATAATGATTTTGCAGGTACCCCGAGAGGCCCTTGAGTTTGCCGGAATGTCGATTAACTTCTGTTCCGGCAAATTCGGGTACTCCATATGTCCTATTTTCAGCAAAGGTCTTGCTGAAATTTTCCGTGAATTTTAGCATGACTTTGCTAAAAATAGGACATATGGGGTACTTGCGACTAATGCATGGGCCGGGGTATCTTAGTACTTAATTTAGCATTTAGGGTGCATCGGCGACGTGTAGTACCTGTAATATTCAGATTTGATAAGATCTTGCAACCTGACAATTGTTCAGCTTCGTACTTATAAATATTGTATCACAGATTGTGTGTTCTCACTAGTTCAAGTGTTCTTGCTGTGTATTTGTGGTCTATCTGTCACCATATATGTGTATCCAACCTTGTGAACTTGTTTCATTTTGTAGTCTGTGTTAACTCAAGTATGTGTGATATATATACATATGTGTGTGCCTGTGATATAATACGTTTATGTTCTGTCCTGCAACCTTGTTTTTTTTCCTGCTAAATGTTAGATAGTTATATATATGATCAGGTCTTTTTAATTCCCTAGCCGTTTGATGATTACTTAGTGTTGAATGTTGAGTCTAAGGTTCCAACATAAAAGCATATATGCTTTTGTAGTCATGCTCAAGTATTTCTAGCCGGCTGGAGTGAGATCGAACCCGAACAGATAGTAGTAGTTACTAACATACCAACTCAATATTGCAAAGATTTACTCATACCTTAACTCATGCTTGAGAAACCTAGCTGGGGTCTTTGGATGTAGTAGGACATTTAGAGTACCCATATATATCAGTCAACCTAGTGTGCCTCGGCATCGATAAACCCTAAATGATGAAAACTTAACTTAGCATTTAGGGTGCCTCAGCGTCGACAAACCCTAAATGATAAAACCTTGGCTTTTAGGGTGCCTCGGTGTCGATAAAAACCTAAATGATGAAAGCTTAGGCTTTTAGGGTGCCTCGGCGTCGACAAACCCTAAATGATAAAAGCTTAGCTTTTAGGATGCCTCGGTGTCGACAAACCCTAAATGATGAGACCATGATCTTGTTCCTTGACAATAACCAACTTTTTGACGAAACTTTTTTCCTATTTAGAGCGAACATGGCCCACAACAATGAGGCCGGCGGTTTGGGCGGCAAGGCATTCTGGGAGCTGTCCCAGGAGATGGAGGAAGAACCTCAACGCTATGAGGACACCGCGGAAGACACCGATCCTGACTACACAACCCCTAGTGGCGTCGGGGATGACACCACTGATGGTGCCGCCGAGGATGCCACCACTGATGATGGCAGCGCACGCACAGATGGCAGCCAACCAAAGAGGCAACGGAAGGACCGGCGCCCGAACGTGCTCGGCACCGTCAAGGAGGAATTTACTGAAGTGTCCTCCGAGGGGCATCCAACGGCGCCCAAAGAAATAGTCAAGGGGTACGCGGGATAGCTCGGGTGCATTCTCCGGAGCACCGTCTCGATCAACACCGAGAACCTAAGGCATCGTGACCGAGGGAATTTGCGCAACCTCCTCTTCACGAAGCTGCACGAACGATACAAGTTCCCCGGTGACTTCGCAAACACACGCCTCTCAGGGAATAAAGTGAACAGTGCCGCCCTCACAAAGATGAGCAAGGCCCTGGCTACTTGGAGAGGCGCGGTGAAGAGCATGATTGAAAAAGGTGATAGTTATGAGAAGATCAAGGAGAAAAATCCTTCGATCAGCGAAGATGACTACCGGGAGTTCAAGATCAAGTGCGAGAGCAACGCATCCGAGGAATCAAGTCAGTGGGGGAAAGATATGCGGGACTTGAACTTAGGGGTCCACAAACTCGGTCCCGGCGGTTACAGAGTGGCGGAACCTATATGGGACAAGGAGGACGCGGAGCGTGCCGAGCAAGGCCTACCGCCCCGCTTCGAGAAATACCGTGACAAGCAGACCAGGAACTATGTCAGGGCCCGGTACAAGATTGACCCGGTAACCAAGGAGCTTACCACGGATCCAAAGACCAAGGCGCTTGAGTGTGTTCTGGTAAGGAATACACCCCCGCGTAATTAGCTCCATATGGTTGCATTCTAATTAATGAAGCCAAATTTCTAAATGGTTCATGTTCCTTCCGCAAGACACTGAAAGCAGTAGCGCGGGGTCGTCTCAGAGCTCCCCTTTCGACACCCCTTTAAATAGGGCGTTGAACATAATGAAAAACAAGGATAAGCTCAGTAAGCCATTGTCAGCTGGTCGTGTGGCCGGCAAAGGCTTGTCCACGAAATGGTCAGAATACTATACCGCTGGGCGAAAGGAGAGAAAGACCAGCTCGGAAAGCCAGCAGCGCGAGGTTCAACAACTCAAGGCACAAGTGGCATGGATTCCGGAGATGGTCGAAGAGCAAGTGCGAGACCAACTGGGAGCGACGATCACCGCCATTATACCTACCTTGGTTTCTGGGCTGCAGGCATGGGTGGCGGGCGGCCAACAGGGGCCGCCCCCGATTCCCAGCTTCACGGGCAGCAACTCGCGCAACGCGCCGGCGGCACCATTGGTGTCTCCGGCGGAGGCGGCATTGGTGTCTCCCGCGGCGGCGCCATTGGTGTCTCCGGCGGAGGCGGCATTGGTGTCTCCCGCGGCGGCGCCGGCATTGCAGCTTAATGCACCCGGGTGTGGGAAGAATACGCCGGCCGGCACCTCGGCAGCAAGCGGCCCCTCCGTCAATTGCACGCCCGCCGTTGGCGGTGCCTCGACATTAGCCGAGCTCGACGCCATCACGGTAACTAATTAAGCCTCTCGGCCGATGACTTCATCTCCTTGCCTTTGACTGGGCATCCCTGACGCCCTACATGTTTTCGTAGGGCGCCGCCGACGTTCCGTGCACTCTCCTGCACTTCGTGAATGACGAGTTGGTCGATGTCGCCAAGGGCAGAATCGTTCAACCGGGCAGCCGCGTGTTCCACGGTAATCAGATGCCACCCACCATTTATAGGGTTCAACTGGTTCGGGTGCTGCCAGGCTTCGACGACATATTACCTCCGTATCGACCACATGGGGCCGACGAAGATGATGTGATGACCCTCAGCGCCTGCATAAGCTGGCCCATGCTTTGGCCGAAGAGCCAGATTCGTTTGGGGGCGGGGGACACCACCCCACAGACAACACCGCCAGTCGTGCCGGTGCCAAGCCATGGCAAGACCCCCGCAACGCTACCGGACATGCCGGACATGCATATGGCACAGGATCCAGACGACGACGACGGTACATTTACCAACGTCGATAAGTACTTCAACGAACATGGGTACGGTGACGAATTCTTGGGGCCTCCTTCTCAAGAACCCAACCCTGCAAAAGACGATCTAGCTGGTATCGCGGAGAAACCCAATTGCAACAGGCGTCGTCTGGCGTTCAGTTCTCAGGAGACGCCTCCAGCTGCCGCCTTCACCGAGCCTCAGATAGCCGAGGTGCGAAATATTATCAGCCCCAACACACTCAAGAAGGCGGTCTCTGAGCAGAACTCGATCCCATTACAGCAGAAGAAGAAGGGACGGAAAAGAAAGAGTAACAAGGGTGCGAGCCAGCCGGCACCGAGTACGATCTGTGCTCAGGACGGGCCACCTTCACCTAAGGATATCTCGAGGAGGGTGCATGTGGCGGGTAGGCCGATGCTACCGACTAATCGCCTCAATGCTGCAACCGTTGCTATGCGGAGTCTGCATGACAGTGTTCTTTCTTTGGAGAAGCGGCGTCTCCGAGAGAATGATGTGGCATACCCGATTTTCGTGGCCAAGGTGCCAGAGGGCAAGGGCTTTGTGGATAGCGCCATCGGGGGTATGATCGTCCTGCGGTTTGATGACATCTTCGCTATGTTTAACCTTCATCCGCTGCACTACACCTTCGTTCGGCTATTTTCGCTGAGTATGGAGATGCAGTTCATTAGAGACAAGACCCCGGACATCGTGATAGTCGACCCGTTCTACATGCGTGCCAACATCTTGGGCAGCGCTGGGGACCGGCAAGTCGCGAGTTCATACCTCGAAGGCATCATTCTGGCAAACCCAGATAAGGATAACTTCCTCGTGCCTTACTTTCCCGAGTAAGTCATCCCCTCACCGCCCCGTAACATATGATTTCTTAGATTTTGATCGTTCTTTTTTTTTCTAACATTCCGTGTTTTGTGCAGTTACACACATTGCACACTCATCCTCTTAAGCCCGAAATATTCCATGGCCACGTATTTCGACTCGGACCGTCAGTCGAAGAAAGACTACACAAATATCAAGAAAGTTCTTGATGATGTTCTCCCCGGCTACGTCAGATCTGGAGGCACCTTCAGCAGGCCAATTCGTAGGTACGGCAAGCACGTGTTCACCCACAATACGACGTTCCCCTGCGTCAAGCAGCCACCTGGCGGTCAGAAGGATGCCTACTACGCCCTCCATCACATGCGGGCAATCGTACGGGACCATAATCACCTTCTGCTACCAAATAATCTCAAAGATTGGGCCGCACGCTTGTCGGCAATCCAGGACGCGGACATCAGACAAGAATTCTTTCGCATCCAGTCGGAGTTTGCGGAAATCATCCATCAAGATGTCCTTCATACCTCGGGGCAGTTCTACCTCAGATATCAACCGTCCAACAATGAGATAGAAACAACGCTACAAATGCAGGCTGACAACGCCCGCGATTTCATGACCATCACGACAGACGGCGGCTTCATCCACGCTCCGGTCCCTGAGTCGAGTCGAAAGTAGTGATGCTATGTAGTTCTGAAATATCGATTACCTCATGTTGTAATTAAACTTTAATGAACTTGTATGTCTCTTTGGTTTGGACAGTCGTTCAACTTATATGTAATCGATGCTATTTATTAGTAGGACCATGAATCGTGCTATTAATGTCTTGCTTTTCTCTTCTGATCCTTTTGTTGCATACTTATATATTGCTTATGTATTGTCTGTGAATTGCTACTAACGTTTTGTTTGGCTAGTGCATAGAGATGCCGTCGTATGTCGTGTACAAGGGTAAGGTTCCCGGAGTCTACGACGACTGGGAGGAGTGTCAGAGACAGGTTCACCGTTTCAGCGGTAACAGTTACAAAGGGTACACCACTAGGGCGGAGGCGGAAGCTAGATACGCGCGCTATCTAGCAGGAGAGAGGAGGGAGCGGAGGAGGAACTGGATGAAGACCAGTTTCATCGCGATGATGCTCATCGTGATGACCGCAGCTCTCTTCTATGTGATGGTAGTTTAGATGATCGATATCGACTTGTAATGTGAAGACAAACTCGCTACTCGCGGTCTCGAGACTTGTAATGTTCTAACTTTGTTCGGTCTTTTGAATTCGGAGACTAGCTAATATGATGAATTGTATTCGGAGACTAATCTTCTATTGTATTCGATGAATCTGCTGTTTATATGTTTTGCTGTGTATATTCTGTGCAGTAATATATTTTGTAATCTGTGCAAATATCAGAAAAGAAAAAAAATATTCCTAATATTCATACTAGTGGCGCACCATACAGCACATTAGTGGCGCACTGCTATAAAAAATACTAGTGGCGCATTATCTGTTAGTGCGTCATTAGTAACCCAGAGTACAAGGTAAATATGGTCCCCTGGGAGGCATACTAATGGCGCACCGTGTGACTTACTAATGGCGCACTACCTGGTGCGCCATTATAGTCTGGTATACTAATGGCGCACCAGGGGTGCGCCATTAGTATTAGTTACTAATGGCGTGATGATAGTGGCGCACCTGTAGTGCGTCATTAATGGCCAAAACAGGTGCGCCACTAGTAGGCCTTTTCCTAGTAGTGTGAATACTATTTGGGGGTGTGATATTAAAGGCTATATGAACTGAGCCATAATAGTTTGGCTAGTGGACAGTCAAGAAAGGGGTGTTTGATGGTTTCATCGTGATTACAAAAGCTACATCTTTGACTACCCTCCCAATTATGTTTTGTCAAGTTATCCTTAGTCAGAACCACCTCCTTGTGAGCAACCACATGAAGACTTTGATTCTTAACAGGACTTTGCTCTTCCAAATATGTATCGATTTCGGAATCGGATGAGAATCAATTAGGTCCAAATACATAGATTTCACTGAGAAAATGTCATTCGTAGTTACTTTCCAATGAATACTATCAGGCTCATCAGAGAGGTTCACATTGATCAACCTTCTGACCAGGTGTAGCCATGCTTTCCATCGGTCTCCTACCAAAGATCTCCGGAATTGAATATTTAGAAGGTTGGACTGTAACACTAGCAACGTAAGCCTCCTTACGATGTACAATCTTATAGAGAGATGGATATTGTGTGCCTAAAGACGTCTCCCCTAACCACGTATCCTCCCAGAATCTTGTTGAATTATCATTTCCAATGATGAATTTAGTTCTATCGAAGAAAGCTACTTTCGTTCTCATCAAGCCCTTCAAAAAAGGTGAATCATTGGGTCTAACGGTAACCTGGCCCAAGGTCTTAGATTGTAAGTACTTATTACGTAAAATTTGTACCCACGTGCCTTCGGTCTCCACAAAAAGCCTGTACAACCATTTACTGAGCAGACATCTATTCTTTACCTCAAAATTCTCAATCCCAAGACCACCCTGGTCCTTCGGCCTACAAATGATGTCCCATTTAGTAAGCGTGTACTTCCTCTTTATTTCATCACTCTGCCAAAAGAATCGTGATCGATAGAAGTTCGGTCTTTTCCTTACCCCTACAGGTACCTCGAAGAAGGACAAGAGGAACATCGGCATACACGTGAGCACTGAGTTTATTAGTATTAGCCGACCCCCGTATGACATAAGCTTGCCCTTCCAGCAGCTTAGTTTTTTTCAAATCGATCTTCTATACACTTCCACTCCTTGTTAGATAGCTTGCGATGGTGAATTAGTATGCCCAGATAACTAAATGGTAGGGCACCCAGTTCACATCCGAATAGTTGTTTATAAGCATCGTGTTCACTTTGGCTCTCCCAAAACAAAACAATTTGCTTTTGTTAAAATTAATCTTCAATCCCGACAACTGTTCGAATAGGCATAGCGCAAGCTTCATATTTCTGGCCTTTGCCAAATCATATCCATCCCGGCGGACTGTGTAGCTAGGCAGGCATGCCCAGCGCAGGCAACCATGCTCCGAATCGGCAATCAAGGAATTACACCGGGATGAATCCGCTGGTTGGATCAAGACCCATAGCCACTGGGAAGTAGATGGGATCTAAACACTTTGTTAGCCAAAATCTATTATGCACGTCTTGGTCGATGCATGTTTATGCCACCATTATGTGATGCATGGGAATGAAGAACTGGCATTCGACCATTATCAGTAGTTGCTAACATACTAACAAGAACTAATAACAAATGAACCCACAAAAAACAAAACAAAAAGCACCTGCTTAGGTGAAAATATTCAGATGTGAACCAATCGAGCATCAATTCAAGCAGCTGATTTCAAATGAGAGGCATCCATGTGTTGGTAAGATGACTTTTGCAAGCATTGACAAATATAGTGTATTCCATTTTTAAGCATAGTCTAGCAAATATGCCCGTTCACTAGTAGAAAAACTACTTTATGTGAGCCACATTAATCCCAGTTTGTAAATGGACCGGTACTAATGTGACCATTAGTGTCGGTTCCAACGGCTAGGGGGCAGGAATCATTAGTCCTGGTTTGTAATGAACCTCTAGTACCGGTTCGTGACACGAACCGGGACTAAAGGGGCGGTGGCAGGCTGGTGGCAGGCTGGGGCCCCACTAGCACATTTAGTCTCGGTTCGTGTCACAAACCGCGACTAGAGGTGCACCTTTAGTTCCGGTTTGTGTCACGAACCGGGACTAAAGGTGCTCCTATATAAACCCTTCGTCCAGCCCGCGAGCTCTCTGTTCTTCCCCTTTCCTCTCCTCTCTGTTTTCTTCCTCTCCTCTCGATCTCATCCTCCATTTTTGCCAAAATTTGTCAAGATTTGAAGGCACCCCATCCATCCAAGTGTTCACAAAGGTTAGCAACTTTGTCCTTTCATCTCTCATTGCTAGATTAGCTCTTGCAATGCTCTATAAGTATAGTGATTTATGGGTTTTAGTTTGGGAGTATTTATATGTGGTAGTTTATTTGATTTATATGCAATTTGAGCTCAAATTAACTTCTTAGTTTGCATGTGTAGGTGTGGTTTACTTAGTGCCTTCCCGTCCCCGTCGTAACCACCGCCGATCGCCCGCACCGTCCCGTCGCCGGCACCACCTTGGTGAGCCTCTTGTTCTTATCATTTTTATAAAAAGATAATCATGTTTGTGTGATTTAGATAGTTACTTGTATAATTTTCTTACCCGTACGTTGTTTGTTATACATAGTGGCATGGTTTTAATATCCGTCCCCGTTGGCCCTCGTCCGGTTTATGATTCGGATGTGGTATATATTCTCTTTTATAACTATTTGTTGCATTTTGTGTTTATGACAATTATGCCGACCAACGTGACATAGATGTTTTTATCTAGGAGGTATGTGAACCGGAAATTCCAACCGACCCTCTTGTCGAGAGGTTAAATTTAGTTGAACAAGAAAACGAGTATTTGAAAGAAAAATTGAAAAGAATTGAAGAAGAGAAGATGAAACTGGAGTTGTATGTTGCCGATGTCGTTGATGATCACAAGGTCAAGATGGATGCAATGCGCTTGAAGATTAGAAAGATTAGAAAATATGCCATTGATAGTGAGGCTTGGTATCATTATGCTGTTGGATCAATTGTTACCTTAGTTGCGATTTTATCGCATTTGTTGTTGCATTTAAATGCTTTAGCTAGAGAGTTTGTATGTTGTTTTATGAGAATAAGTGTGTATGAACTTTATGTATGAACTTGTATTAATTTGGTCTTTTCGGTGTTGTGTAATGAAGATGAGCCGACAATGGATGTACGATGATCGATGCTCTCCCTAGTTCATTAATGGCGTGCATAGTTTTCTGCTTGCGGCTGAGGCAAACAAGCAGGCGGATGGTTTTATGTGTTGTCCATGTGCTGACTGTAAGAATGATCGAAATTACTCTAACGCAAGAACCATTCACGTCCACCTATTTGAGTCCGGTTTCATGTCCGGCTATAACTGTTGGGCCAAGCACGGAGAAAGAGGGGTCCTAATGGAAGAGAATGAAGAAGAAGAGGATGATGACAGCTATCCTGGCCATGGGTTCCCTGAATACGATGGTACAACACCAATGGGGGAAGAAGCTGAGCCGGCAATGCGGGAAGAAGCTGAAGAAGAGGCATCAGATGAGCCCGCTGATGATCTTGGTCAGGCCATTGTCGATGCAAAGAGAAACTGCACAAGTGAAAAGGAGAGACTGAAGTTGCAGGGCATGTTAGAGGATCATAAGAAATTGTTGTACCCAAATTGCGAAGCTGACAAGAAAAAGCTGGGCACCACACTGGAATTGCTGCAATGGAAGGCAGAGAATGGTGTATCTGACAAGGGATTTGAAAAGTTGCTGATAATTTTAAAGAATAAGCTTCCAAAGGACAATGAAATGCCTGATAGTATGTACGAAGCAAAGAAGGTTGTCTGCCCTCTAGGATTAGAGGTGCAGAAGATACATGCATGCCCTAATGACTGCATCCTCTACCGCGGTGAGTACGAGGATTTGAATGCATGCCCGGTATGCGGTGCAATGCGCTATAAGATCAGCCGCGATGACCCTGGTGATGTTGAGGGCGAGCGCCCTAGGAAGAAGATTCCTGCCAAGGTGATGTGGTATGCTCTTATAATACCACAGTTGAAATGTTTGTTCCAAAACAAAGAGCATGCCAAGTTGATGTGATGGCACAAATAAGACCGTAAGAAAGATGGGAAGTTGAGAGTACTCGCTGACGGGTCGCAGTGGAGAAAAATCGAGAGAAAGTGGGAGGACTTTGCAGATGATGCAAGGAACGTATGGTTTGGTCTAAGCGCAGATGGCATTAATCCTTTTGGGGAGCAGAGCAGCAATCATAGCACCTGGCCTATGACTCTATGTATGTATAACCTTCCTCCTTGGTTGTGCATGAAGCGGAAGTTCATTATGATGCCAGTGCTCATCCAAGGCCCTAAGCAACCCGACAACAACAATGATGTGTACCTAAGGCCATTAGTTGAAGAACTCTTACAGCTGTGGAATGAAAAAGGTGTATGTGCGTCGGATGAGCACAATCAGGAGGAATTTGACCTACATGCGTTGTTGTTTGTGACCATCAATGATTGGCCTGCTCTCAGTAACCTTTCAGGACAGACAAACAAGGGATACCGTGCATGCATGCACTGTTTAGATGATACCGACAGTATATATTTGGATAATGTAAGAAGAATGTGTACCTGGGACATCATCGATTTCTTCCGAGCAGGCATCCCGTAAGAAAGAAAGGCAAGCATTTCAAAGGTGAGGCAGATCACCGGAAGAAGCCTCGCCACCGTACTGGTCGTGATATACTTTATATGGTCAAGGATTTAAAAGTAATCTTTGGAAAGGGTCCTGGCGGACAATCTGTTCCGAATGACGCTGACGGACGCGCACCCATGTGGAAGAAGAAATCTATATTTTGGGACCTACCCTATTGGTTAGACCTAGAGGTCCGCTCTGCAATCAACGTGATGCACGTGACGAAGAATCTTTGCGTGAACCTGCTAGGCTTCTTGGGCGTGTATGGGAAGACAAAAGATACACCGGAGGCATGGGAGGACCAGCAACATATGCACGGAAAAGACGGCATACATCAGGGTCATGCCAGCTATGCTCTTACCAAAGAAGAGAAGGAAATCTTCTTTGAATGCCTGCTCAGTATGAAGGTCCCGTCTGGCTTCTCGTCGAATATAAAGGGAATAATAAATATGGCAGAGAAAAAGTTCCAGAACCTAAAGTCTCATGACTGCCACGTGATTATGACGCAACTGCTTCCGGTTGCATTGAGGGGGCTTCTACCGGAAAACGTTCGATTAGCCATTGTGAAGCTATGTGAATTCCTCAATTCAATCTCTCAGAAGGTAATCAATCCAGAAATCATACCAAAGTTAGAGAATGATTTGGTGCAATGTCTTGTCAGTTTCGAGTTGGTGTTCCCACCATCCTTCTTCAATATCATGATGCACGTCCTAGTTCACCTAGTCGAAGAGATTGCCATTCTGGGTCCTGTATTTCTACACAATATGTTCCCCTTTGAGAGGTTCATGGGAGTCTTAAAGAAATATGTTCATAACCGTGCTAGGCCAGAAGGAAGCATCTCCAAGGGCCATGAAAATGAGGAGGTCATTGAGTTTTGTGTTGACTTTATTCCTGACCTTAAGCCGATTGGTGTTCCTGAATCGCGGCATGAGGGCAGACTGGGTGGAAAAGGCACGCTAGGACCGAATGCAATAATATGTATGGACGGTCGTTCTCTCACTCAAGCACTTTACACAGTTCTACGAAATTCCTCCTTGGTGGCTTTGTATATCGAGGAACACAAGAATATTCTACGCTCCAAACACCCGGAGCAGTCTGATGACTGGATTACACGTGAACAAACGGGGACTTTCGCCGGTTGGTTGCAGACACGTCTCATGCATGACGAGCTGTTGAAGATGAGTTTTACTTGCTGTCCAAGTTACCATCTTCGAATATATTGACTTTCAAAGGGTACGAGATAAATGGGAATACATTTTACACGATCGCCCAAGATAAAAAGAGCACCAACCAAAATAGTGTTGTCCGCTTTGATGCAGCAAACACCAATAGGCCAAAGGACACATATTATGGTTACATAGAGGAGATATGGGAACTTGACTATGGACGTGATTTGAAGGTCCCTTTGTTCCGGTGCAAATGGGTCAATCTGACAGGAGGCGGGATAACGGAAGACCCGCAGGTGATTTGAAGGTCCCTTTGTTTCGGTGCAAATGGGTCAATCTGACAGGAGGCGGGATAACGGAAGACCCGTAGTACGGAATGACAATAGTGGATCTCAACAATCTTGCATACGCAGACAAACCATTCGTCCTAGCCAATGATGTGGCGCAGGTTTTCTATGTGAAGGACATGTCTACCAAGCTGAGAAAAAGAAAAGATAAGGAAGCGAATACATCATACGATGAGCCAAAGCGCCACATAGTTCTTTTAGGGAAAAGAAACATCGTGGGAGTGGAGGACAAGATAGACATGTCAGAAGATTATGAAAAGTTTCATGAAATTCCTCCCTTCATAGTGAATATTGACCCGAGCATCCAGTTAAATGATGAAGATTGTCCATGGTTACGGCGCAAAGGGACACACGCGAAGAAAAAGTTTTATACCCAAAGATCCCACTCTGGGATGTGATCGGCTTCACTGTCATTACTTTCTTCTCTAGTGAGTTTCCGGACTTATATATCTGGAAAGTCCCACTTCGGACAAACCGGAGGGAATCTTTGTAATAGTTAGGATACTTATGTGTTTTGGCATTTGAAACGCGAAGAAATATTATGTACAAACAAATTATTTCAACTCCAGACTTTTTGTGCGTTCAGTATGCATCATTCAAAGCCACGTCATCAAATTTCAACCCTTTCTGACTTCATTTGCTATTTTTCATGCATTTACTGATTTTTTTGAGCTAAATGACCCTGAAATTGAAAGCACTACAAATGAACTCTAAAAAGGTTAAAAGTTGGCATGGTATCATCATTTCACCCACATAGCATGTGCTAAAAAGTTGAGAGGGTTACGGCAAAAATTGGATGCACTTCTTGTACAAAATGGACAATCTCTTTCGAACTATTAGGGTTTCGGACGAAAACTCATCTGTTACAAAGGCATTTCATTTTTTTAAACTTATTTCAACTCCAGACTTTTTGTGCGTTCAATATGCACCATTCAAAGCCACGTCATAAATTTTCAACCCTTTCTGACTTCATTTGCTATTTTTCATGCATTTACTAAAATTTTTGAGCTAAATGACCCTGAAATTGAAAAGCACTACAAACGAACTCTGAAAAGGTTGAAAGTTGGCATGGTATCATCATTTCACCCACATAGCATGTGCTAAAAAGTTGAGAGGGTTAAGGCAAAAACTGGATGCACTTCATGTACAAAATGGACAATCTCTTTCGAAGTATCAGGGTTTCGGACGAAAACTCATCTGTTACAAAGGCATTTCATTTTTTTAAACTTATTTCAACTCCAGACTTTTTGTGCGTTCAGTATGCACCATTCAAAGCCACGTCATCAATTTTCAACCCTTTCTGACTTCATTTGCTATTTTTCATGCATTTACTGATCATTTTTTTTGAGCTAAACGACCCTGAAATTGAAAAGCACTACAAATGAACTCTGAAAAGGTTGAAAGTTGGCATGGTATCATCATTTCACCCATATAGCATGTGCTAAAAAGTTGAGAGGATTACGGCAAAAACTGGATGCACTACGTGTACAAAATGAACAATCTCTTTCGAAGTATCAGGGTTTCGGACAAAAACTCATCTGTTACAAAGGCATTTCATTTTTTTAAACTTATTTCAACTCCAGACTTTTTGTGCGTTCAGTATGCACCATTCAAAGCCACGTCATCAATTTTCAACCCTTTCTGACTTCATTTGCTATTTTTCATGCATTTACTGATCATTTTTTTTTTGAGCTAAACGACCCTGAAATTGTAAAGCACTACAAATGAACTCTGAAAAGGTTGAAAGTTGGCATGGTATCATCATTTCACCCATATAGCATGTGCTAAAAAGTTGAGAGGATTACGGCAAAAACTGGATGCACTACGTGTACAAAATGGACAATCTCTTTCGAAATATCAGGGTTTCGGACGAAAACTCATCTGTTACAAAGGCATTTCATTTTTTTAAACTTATTTCAACTCCAGACTTTTTGTGCATTCAGTATGCACCATTCAAAGCCACGTCATCAATTTTCAATCCTTTCTGACTTCATTTGCTATTTTTCATGCATTTACTGACACTATAGGAATGGCACTTTGCCGTCTGCCATGGCTGACGGCAAAGGCATGCCTGGCGGATGGCAAAGGCCTTTGTCGTCAGCTAGCAGACGGCAACAGGTCCGGCTGAATAAGCTAC
Organism: Thinopyrum elongatum; assembly: GCA_011799875.1. Lineage (NCBI taxonomy): Eukaryota > Viridiplantae > Streptophyta > Magnoliopsida > Poales > Poaceae > Thinopyrum > Thinopyrum elongatum. The sequence continues at coordinate 627,448,949 of CM022299.1, forward strand.
GGCAAAGGCCTCTTTGCCGTCTGCTGGCAGACGGCAAAGAGCCTGGACGGCACACGTGGCAGCTTAGCTCCGTTAAGGGGTTAACGGCGTTGTCAAAGACCTTTGCATCTTTGCCGTCTGCCAGCAGACGGCATAGCATGCCACGTGGCAGCTATCTTTGCCGTCTGCCAGCAGACGGCAACGCTGCCAAATAGGCCAGCCCAGTGCACCCCAGGTTGCACAGGTAGCTGCCACATGGCAGCTTTGCCGTCTGCTGGCAGACGGCAAAGACCCTATATACAATGACGGCAGACGGCAAAGTGCCTATATAGCCCCTGTTTTTTCTGAGATTCATTCAATTTGACAGAATTACACAAATATATATATATACACATTTCAAAATAATTTCAACAAGCATACCAACAATAAGGTTCCAACAACATATCCAACATACAAGTTTCCAACAACATATCCAGCATATACAATGGTTTCCAACAACATATCCATACATACATATCCAAAACAAGTTTCCATAAACCAAAAGGAAGCACAAGGAGAAGAGTACACTCCATCAATGCAAGCTTCCTCATCTAAAGCAAAACTGCAAATTAGGAAAGATGAAAGTTAGAAGAAGAAGAAGAAGAAGACTAGCTAGAAGAAAAAGAAGAAAAAGAAGAAGAAGAAGAATTTATCTTCTCTTTCTTTTTCTCCTCTCCTCTTCTTTATCTTCTTCTTCTTCTTCTAACTAAGGTAGGTAAAAATGCCATTTTTTAGCTAAGCTAGGTAAAAATGCTAAGTGTGTAGGTCATTTTAGAGCTAAGCTAGGTAAATAGGTCATTTAGGAGCTAACCTAGGTAGTTATGCCATTTTTGAGCTAACTAAGCATATTTATTCATTTTGGAGGACAAAATGGTAAGTGTAGGTCATTTTAGAGCTATCCTAGTTATAATCGGTCATTTTGGAGCTAGGTAAGGTTATTTTGTCATTTTGGAGGAAAATAAACTAATTATATGATAGTTTGGAGCTAAACTAAGGTTATTATGCCATTTTTTACCTAAGTAAGCTAATTATGTCATAAATGAACTAGGTAAGCTAAGTATAGATCATTATTGAGCTATCCTAGGTAGTTATGCCATTTTTGAGCTAACTAAGCATATTAAGTCATTTAGGAGGAAAAAATGCTAAGTATAGGTCATTTTATAGCTATCCTAGGTAAAGTATGTCAGTTTGGAGCTAAGTAAGGTTATTATGTCATTTTCGAGGAAAATAAGCTAAGTATAGGTCATTTTGGAGCTAAACCAAGGTTATTATGCCCTTTTTTACCTAAGTGGGGTAATTATGTCATAAATGAACTAGCTAAGCTAATTATAGATCATTATTGAGCTATCCTAGGTAGTTATGCCATTTTTTACCTAAGTGAGCTAGTTATGTCATAAATGAACTAGCTAAGCTAGCTATAGATCATTATTGAGCTATCCTAGGTAGTTATGCCATTTTCTAGCTAACTAAGCATATTTTGTCATTTTGGAGGAAAAAATGGTAAGTATAGGTCATTTTATAGCTATCCTAGGTAAAATATGTCATTTTGGAGCTAAGTAAGGTTGTTATGGCATTTTCGAGGAAAATAAGCTAAGTATAGGTCATTTTGGAGCTAAGTAGGTCATTTCTTAAGCTAAGTACGCATTTGTTAAGCAAAACACTTCTTAAGCTAAGTAAGCATTTGTTAAGCAAAACACTTGGGAAAACTTACCATCATCACGGAGGTGAAGGACCGGTCGGGTTTGAGCCAGTGCCAGACGGAGAAGAATCGGTCGGGGTCGGGGTTGCGCCAGTGCGAGACGGAGAAGGATCGGTCGATGCTTGTCGGGAGGCATGCTGCACCAAAGATCATTTGCAATGTCTCGTTAGCATGATGCAACTGAAATGTGAATACTATTAACTAATGACCATTCAAATGAAACTCATCGTGTCCGCTATACCAATCTGGGGCATCGGCGGAGGGGTCTGACCGTTTTTCTCGCACACGGACTGCACATTTTTTTTCACGAGTCGGTCATATTAGTTAGTAATGAAATGAACATTACGTGCATGATTTGGCTAATATGCAGGAGAAACTTACCACGAGGAGCTCGTATAGGGCCTGGTGAGACACGTCGTTCCGGTTCCTCTTCGCCTCCAACAGACTAGCCGTCCTCTCCTCCAACTCCCTCTCCCTCTGCTTAGCCTGCCTGTTTGCCTCCGCCAGAAGCTCCTGGACCCTAGCCTCGATGGCGAGCTCCATTGGCCATGGACGAGGCGGTATCTCAGGATCGGAGCTCGTCTAGCGCTTCTTGATCTCCCGGAGAGTTCTAGGACAACGTATGAGTCCATCCCCAATGGCTACCGAGCCATGGTACCTCCCGTCACCAGATAGCATCACGATCTCTGGATCAAAAGGACTCTGGCTCGGGTTGACGTCCTCCCCTTTTCTCGTCTTCCCAACATCTCTGTACCTCACGAGCTTGTTGTGGGAGGAGATGTTGGTGAAGCTCTCTGGATGATCGAGGTCATCCTCAGAGAATGCCTTGGCCTTCTTGTACGGGGCAGTATGGGCCATGGCATAGAGGTCGTACAGCGGTGGCACATCCTTCTTGTTGTGTTTCTCCTAAAAGAGAGGAACAACATATTAGTTAAGGGCTCAAGCTAGCATGAAGAATGAAATTGCATGAATCGTTAAGGGCTCAAACCACATACCCAGTGATCCCCATACTCAAACAGGTTGGATCTCCCTTGATGGTGTGGCACACCTTGCATTTGGGCACGCTTATCCCTGGCCTTGTTGTGGACGGCTAGCCATTGGGGAGAGCACCACTCATCCACCATCACCTCCCAACAGTCCATCCTATCCGCACACCATCTCGGGGGCACCAAAGTTAGGCAAAGAGAAATTTCAGCGCTACGCCTACGAATGAAATCAAGGAAACTAAGTACAAGGCCTTAAGAATAGGTAATTGCCTTCATGTACTTCTCCTTACTCAGATACTTGCCGCGGCACTTCTTCTTGGCCCTCCTAATGTTAGTCGAGGCGTAATAGTCTCGAACAGCCTGCACCCTAGCCTCGTGCCGTAAGTTCTGAAGTAGGCGCTTGCACTCGGCTTCGAGAACCATAGCCGCGTCCGCCTCGTGTTCCTCAAGACACCTGTAGAAGGTCTACAATCGAACAAGACAACACTGATTAGTAGAATCACTAGGTACTGTTGATTTTTAATACTGTAAAGGAGAAATTACCCAAAACTGCCGCCTCACAATGTCGGCCACCGTCTCGCACAAGACACCGTCGACCCTCTCCTCCGGCGAGGCCGGGGCAGCCATGTACAGCTCCCAGCTCAGTGCTAGCTGTGGAACCTGACCCTCACCGGGCAACGTGACCCACCCCGGGAAGTGGTGCCGGCAAAGCACACCAAGGACCTGGTTGGGCCTGCGGACACCATCGCCGTATTTCCAACCCCTACAGTATGACAAGGCCAACACATTAGATATTATTTTGAAGAAACATGAAGGACAAAGGTTAAAAAAGAGTAAATGCACTTACTTCTCCCCGTTAGGCTCAATCAACCACCTGTGATCGCGGGTCGCCGGCACAGCCGGGAGCTTCGTACCACCACACTAGTAGACCTTCTTGCCCCCCTCAACCAACTCGCCCTCGCTATAACTATCGTCAGAAAAGGTGTCCTCGCCATCAGCATGGTCACTAGTCTCCGGAGTCACGTGGGAAGAAGACTCTGGGACCGGAGTCTCGTGGGACGAAGACTCTGGGGCCCGAGTCTTGTGGGACGAAGTCTCGGCGACCCGAGGCTCGTCGGCCCGAGGCTCGTGGACCGGAGTCCGAGACGGGTCCAAGTCTGACGGGTCCACCTGAGACGGAGCACTCCGGTGGTCCGGAGAATCAGCTGGGGTGGCGGCGAGGAAGGCGCAGCAGCCTTCCTACCTCTCCCGCCACCACGTCCACCTCTAGCAGCCCTCTTGGGCTTCCCCCGACCTCTCCCGGCCGAAGAAGAAGCGCCCGCCGGTGTCATCATGCTGTCTACCAGCGCTCTCCGAAGGTGCTGGGGTGGAATAATAGCACCCCTCCCAGCACGCGCCGAGGAAGGAGGCTCGGAGCGCTCTCGACCTGCGCCCACCATCTGTCAACACCTGCAATGACAAAGAGTAAACAAAATTAGTACAACATAAACATAATAAAATATTTAAGTGTGTACCATCATCATGAACATAATAAAATATTTAAGTGTGTCGGGGTCGGGGGTGCCGTGTCGGGGTCGGGGTGCTGTGTCGGGGTCGTGGTGTCGGGGTGTCGAGGCGGGGTCGGGGTGTCCTGTCGGGGTCGGGGTCAGGTGGTCGGGGCGGCGACCCTCGACCCCTCGACCCCTTTTCCCCTCGACCCTCGACCCCTAGACCCTCGACTCCTTTTCCCCTCGATCCTCGACCCCTCGACCCCTTTTCCCCTCGACCCTCGACCCCTCGACACCTCGATCCTCGACCCCTAGACCCTCGACTCCTTTTCCCCTTGATCCTCGACCCCTCGACCACTTGGCGACCCTCGACCCCTTGATGACCCTCGACCATCGGCGACCCTCTTTTTCTACTTTTCCTACTTCTTTTTTTCATCTTCTTCTTCTACTTCTTTTTTTTCATCTTCTTCTTTCTTCTTCTTCTTCTCCTTCTTCTTCTACTTATTGTTCTTTTTTTCATCTTCTTCTTCTTCCTCTTCTTCTTTTACTTCTTTTTTTCATCTTTCTTGTTTATTCTTAAAAAATAGAAAAAAAACCTAAACTAATTAAACTAAACTAAGGTTGCATTTGGGTGCTTAGTATTTTTGGAGTTTTAGGAGAATACCATGGTTTTTGTAGAAACCTCAGTTTTAAATACTTTGACGTGTTTGGCTTCGACAAATACTTTAGTTTGAATACTGATTGTACTACATCAGTCTAACAAGGACCAGACAAGAACAAAGTCAAGCTAGATAGACCAAGCTCTAGTTGAAGCACTGCCAATTTGCTCTCAAGTAAGTAAACAGGACCTAACAAACCATTTGATAGAGTAGAAATAAAAATACAACGTTGCCGCTAAACCAATAACACACTGGAATAGGTCGAGCATCACACAACTTATCCAGCAGAACAAACAACACGTCACACTCAGTAAAAGATCAAGCAGAGGGTAGGTATCTCTTCTTCTCCAATATTATCAAACAAGACCAAGAAAGAATCACCTACCATGGCCAAGAAGCATACATACATCCATACATGCTGATTTAACTCAAGCCGTTCAATTTCTTTAGGGAATTTAACCTAGCTAGATTAGAATCACATGCAAATAAACAATATACCAAATCAGCCCTCTTCTTATCAAAATTACTCCATAGAATTTCTCTCAATAAAAAAAAGGTCTTACACCCACAAGTCATGCCATACGATTGCTAAAGAAGCTACGGATAGTTAACAAACTACGGAGAAGTGAAGAAGCATCAACCGAATCATTCAAAAAGAAGTCTAGACTTAGCATGCCACAAATATGTAATCTGTCACCATAGCTAAAAAACCTAAACTAATTAAACCTAAACCTAAACTAAAAAACCTAAACTAATTAAACTAAATAACCTAAACAAATTAAACCTAAACTAACTAAACTGAAAAACCTAAACTAAAAAACCTAAACTAAACAGAAAAGAAAAAGAAAAAAAAAAGAAAAAAAAGGAGAGGGGGTGGCAGGGGCTCACCGTGGGGGGCGGCGACGGGGCGACGGCGAGGCGGGGTGGCGACGGGGTGGGGAGGGGCGGCGACGGGCGGCGCTCCTCGGGGGCGGTCGACCCACGACGGCGGCGGGGAGGCTCAAGAGGGGGGTGGGGAGGCAAGGAGGGGGCGGCGACGGGGCGGGGAGGGGGCGGCGACCGGGCGGCGACGGCGCGGGGAGGATGCGGCGGCGACGGCGCGGGAAGGGTGCGGCGGCGACGGCGCAGAGTGGCAGAGGGAGGAAAGAGGAGAGGAGACAGAGAGAGAGGGCGACGGCGGGGGCGCGGTCCCGTTAAGTCAATTTTGAAGCTTTGTCGTCCGCCTCTCCTTTGCCGTCTGCTAGCGGACGGCAAAGAACGCTTTGCTGTCTGCTAGCGGACGGCAAAGAGGGGGCCCGTTAGGGTTTGACAGCCAGTGGGCCAAACCCCCTCTTTGCCATCTGCTAGCAGACGGCAAAGCTTCTTTTCCGTCTGCTAGCAGGCGGCAAAGAGTTGGCTGATGGCAAAGCCTACCTTTGCCGTCCGCAGCCTCTTTGCCGTCCGCTTTCTGGTTGCTGATGGCAAAGCCTACCTTTGCCGTCCACTAGTGGACGGCAAATCTGCTGATTCCAGTAGTGTGAATTTTTTGAGCTAAACGACCCTTAAATTGAAAAGCACTACAAATGAACTCTGAAAAGGTTGAAAGTTGGCATGATATCATCATTTTACCCATATAGCATGTGATAAAAAGTTGAGAGGATTACGGCAAAAACTGGATGCACTTCGTGTACAAAATGGACAATCTCTTTCGAAGTATCAGGGTTTCGGACGAAAACTAATCTGTTACAAAGGCATTTCATTTTTTTTAAATAACCTAAGAATTACCAAATTGAATATAATGATAAAACACACTAGAATTAAACAGCAGAAAAAAAAATCACTGAAAAATCTATTTTTAAAGTAAAGTTATTCATAAACTAGTGATTCACACAAATTTCAAATAATTCAAATTTAAATAAAAAATAAATAAAGGAGAAAACAAAAAAAACTGGAATATAAATAAATAAATAAAATGCCCGCCTACTGGGCCACCACGGCCTGCATACGACTAGAAACCCAACTACTAGTTGGGCCAGGATGCAGGCCCGTACGGCCAAGTATGGCCCACAGGGCAGGATGGAAGGGTAGGCCCACAAAGCCTGCTTTAGAGAGGAGCTCGAATGAGCTACCGCACCGGGGCTTATAAACTAGTGCGGACGCCCTTCGCTGGGCGAGGTAGGACTAAACATCCACCGCGCCTCGCCGTGCCAGGAACAGGCCTTTAGTCGCGGTTGGTGGCTCCAACCGCGACTAAAGGCCCCCCTTTAGTCGCGGTTGGAGCCACCAACCGGGACTAAAGGCCTGGCTTCCCGCCGCTTGACCTGGCCAAAATTGACCTTTAGTCCCGGTTGGTGGCTCCAATCGGGACTAAAGGTGCCTCCTATATATACAACACTTACGAATTTTTCCCCAAATCATCCATTTTCTTCTCGACGACGCCGAACGTACCACCACGCCGCCAGGCTGCCGGAGCTCGCCATCGCCGTCCGTCCGCGCGTCCCTGCCCTTTGACGTCGCCGTCCGTCCGTCCGCGCCCCTACTGCACCTCGACGCCACCATCCGTCCGCGCCTCTGCCGCACCTCGACGTCGTGCCACCGCGCCCCTGCACCTCGCCGTCGCCGTCGCCGTCTGTCCGCGCCCCTGCCCCTCGACATCGCCGTCCGTCCGTCCGCGCCCCTACCGCATCTCGACGCCGCCGTCCGTCCGCTGTGAGCTCGCGCGGCCGCCCCGTCCGGCGATTTTTTTTCACTAGTATTTTTTTATACATATATGCATGAATGTTTGATGTTTTATTTAGATGTTTTAGTTGTTTTAGATGATTATTTAGTATATATGTATCTATAGAAATTTTTTCACTATACATGTTGGTACATTAGTATATATGTATGTATAGAAAAAAGTTGAGGAATTTTGACATTTGAGGAATTAATTAGTATATTAGTATATATGTATGTATATAAATTAATTAGTTTAGATGTTTTATAGATGATTATTTTTTCACTAGTATATATGTATGTATGAATGCATGTTAGATGGATATAATTAGTGTTTAATTAGTATAGAAAAAATTTTATATAATGTTGTTTTTCTTTTTTTAATGGATGTATAGAAGTATGCTTAATTAGTGTTTCCTTTTCTGTTTTTTAATTTTATATAATGTTGTATATCATAGTATAGAAAAAATTTGCATAGGAAAAAGTTGACCATATATATATTTGTTAGAAGGACTATAAGTGGGAAAAGTTTCGGAATTTTTTGAGAAAGGAATATTATTAGGGTAGTTATAACCTAGGAATGGGACATTATAATTGAAAAGAGAATATTTTGCTCAAAATTTCCTAATAAAATGACATTGCATATATAGGAATTTTTTTCATAAGAATTTGTTCTCGACGTCAACGATGCCCGGCCCACATCCTCGTCGTCGACTCGTTCGCGACGACGTCCTGCTTCAGAGGGGCCATGTCCGGGACTGGGCTCCGCCGGCGTGGCACTGGGAGGTGCTACCTTTAGGGGTGCGCAGCTTGGTGAGGAACCCGGCCCCGGGTCCCGTCGTCGACCCGGAGCTCCTTTGGTGGCGTTCGCGTGGGCCACTTTTGGTGGCGCTCTTAAGAAGATGGCGATAGCATTCAACAAGCACAAGAAAAATATATGGGCCGCGTACCTCAAAGCAGGAAAGCAGACTCCAGAATTCAAGGGAACACTGGAGAAGGCAAGAGATCACTGGGACGCTTTCGTGAACTTCAAGGAATTAGATGTAGCTCAGGAACGATCGAGAATAAACAAGATTAATGCCGCGAAAAAGCAGTGGCACCATAATCTGGGGCCAGGTGGCTACGAGGTGGCCCGGCCTAAGTGGGATCTCGCTAAGCAAGAGATGATGGATGCAGGGGTCACTCCAGTTACATTGAGCTGGCCCCTCAGGTGCAGGACTTGGTTCTATACGCATGGGGGGAAGTTGGACCCAAAGACAGGGCTGGTTTTGGAGCGGGCAAGTCTTAAAGGAGCCACCGACAGTTTACTTGTTGCAATAGAAGAGGCTCTAACGGGGTGTTCACGCCTAACAGAGAGAACGACGAGCTTACGCATGCGCTGAAGAATCCTGAACACCCGGGAAGAACACGAGGCAAAGGCGTTGTTCCGTGGTTTGAGGGGTTTGCGGACTGGAACGCCGACTACAGAAGCCGTGCGAGAAAGAAGTAGCAGGAGGAGCAGAAGAGGAAGCTGGAGGAGGAGCAGAGGAAGCAGGAAGCAGACCGCCTTCAAGTCCTAGAATCAAAGCACGCGGAGTTGGAACTCACTTTCAAGTGGCAGCAGCAGCAGATCGACTCACTTAGCCAGGAAAGGGGGTCTCAGCAGCGGCAGCACCTAGCAGATCCAGCATTGGATAGCACCGTCCCATCCATGCCGAGAAGCAGCGTGGGTTCCGCCCTGGCGATGATGCAGTGCTGGATAGATACCCTGTGGATGATATCATAGCTACGACAACTTGTGAGCTACACATGAAAATGAAGAACATATCCATGAAGGTGGCGGACGGCTATGCTTTAACAAATCCCTCTGAAGCAACCTTCCATTGCAATCCGATTCCAGCTGGCTATGCTCGTGTCGGGGTTGATGAAGTGGTGAAAGGATATTTGGGGCTAGAGCTTGACATTCCTGGAGGTGAAGAGGAGCGCACACTGGGAGAGGCCATACATCGTATGGTTCTATGGAGAAAGGATTGCATCGCCTTTCCAAGGCCACCGCCACCGCGTCAGCCGGCTCCTCCTCCAAGTCCGCCACCGCGTCAGTAGACTCCCGCTCCTCCAAGTCCGCCACCGCGTCAGCAGACTCCTGCACCTCCAAGTCCGCCACCGCGTCAGCCCACTCCTCCTCCTCCAAGTCCGGCACCGCGTCAGCCCACTCCTCCTCCAAGTTCGGCACCGCGTCAGCCGACTCCTCCTCCAAGTGAGGCACCGCGTCAGCCGTCTCCGCCGCCTCAGCGGGCTCTGCCGCCTCAGCAACAACGGAAGAGAGGCGCCGCAGCTACGGCGGCTAGCGGTACAAAAGGAGCCAAGAAATACAAATATGGTCCAAGCCTCAAGCCTCTTCCGTTGTTGCCTTACCACCTCACTGACGAGGAAACCGACACCGAAGTGGCTGCCCAAGTGCAGGCCCATTTTGGACCGAAACCATCCCCGCCGCTAAAGGAGAAAGTACCTGAGCATGTCTTACAACACTTTATTGATAATGCTCAACCAGCTGTCAAGCATAGGGACTCAGACTATGAGCGCTCTATCAAGAAGTTATATCGTGCACAAAGAGAGAAGGAGTCGAGCTCGAGCCAAGCAGCTGGTAATAAAAGCGGGAAAACTGTTCCCCAGTTGGGAGAACAGGCAGTGCAATCGATCCCCCCGCTCATTGTACAAACACATGTGAGTACCGCTGATCAGCTGGTAATAACCGACGATCATAGAAGGCAGACTGAAAAGGCTGGTATCACTGTTGAACAACTCCTAGGCATCGAGGAAGTCCGCGGGTTTACAGAGGAGGAACTACAATGGAAATTTGTCTGCGGCCAACCTATGGTCAAGCCTGAGCAGATCCTGCTTCTATCAATGAGAATGTATGAATTGCATCAATGGTACCTGAGAGAAATAAAGACTACCGATCGAGAGTCCCTCATGGTGAAAGTCAAGGAAGAGCATTACTACCATGCAAAAGATCTGTGGGTTGAGTTTCAAGAAATGTTTCAGTTATTCAATCAAGACGCACTCGACAAATCTATCGTCAGTTGCTATTGTCTATAAGTGATTTCTTTCTGTAATTTAAGTCTCTAACTAGCTGTTGTGCTTGTTCATTACCTGTAATTATCCTCACTATATTCTTTTCTATGGTATTATGCAAAATGAAGATGTATGAAATGAAAAGAGCTGGACGCTATGGCATTGGGTTCATTGACCCAAATACTATTAATCAAGAGACATGGTCACGTGAATATGATCGACCATACACAGAGAGAAGCTTGTTAGAGTTCTTCAAGCGACTAAATACCCAACCAGAAATACTACTTCCTTACAACTTCGGGTGAGTGACACTGTCTTGTACTACAAATTCTGTTTTTGCTTACTAGATATTAATAAGTGTAGTAGATGAGTTATGCACATGCCCGCTTAATTATACAAACGTGTGCGCATGCAGTTTTCACTGGATCCTGCTAATCATTGAAGTTGACGAGGGAAAAGTTTAAGTACTGGACTCACTACTTAAAGACATTAATGACTACGCAATCATGAGGGGGATGGTCGACAGGTAATTTCAATCATTATCGAACTATATCGGCCTTTTTAGTTCATTTCCTGATATCAACTAATTAATAACTTCTTTATTCATTTTCTTTGCCTGCGGGCAGGGCTTGGGAAAAGTTCATCAAACAGGTTGAACGCCCATGAAAACAAAAGCTGAAATAGGTGTGACCCAAGGTAATTAATTAAGTAGTACTAGCTAGCTACCATCTCTTTAATTCTAGTTTCAATACCATTATCATGCTTGATTAATTATTATATGATTGAATTCTATTCTCGTAAAGGCCATGAAGCAGGCGCCGGGGAATAATTTATGTGCATACTACGTTTGCGAGAACATTCGCATGATGGCATCCAAAGGAGCAAAGATGCTAGATCACTTTGGGTACGTTTGCCAGAACACTATATATACACACAACTAATACATTCATGTTGATCTCCTTCTTTAAAGATGTCAGAGATGCAGGATAAGCTCCTACCAACGGATCGCGTACGAGCAATTCAAGAGGAAAATGCGATATTTTTGCTCGACCAAGTCATAGATCCCAAAGAAAAAATACCATTACAAGCTGTAATGCCCCCATGTAATGATCTGCAAATTATAGGAGAAATTGTATATACCAAATTGTATATATATATATATATATGTATGTGAATGGTCGTGTGAGAAATTCGATGATATATATATGATCGGTTCTACGAGAAATTCTATTTATATATATGCATAACGTGTACAATATGTAGTAGCGTAAAAATATGTTTGAAATGAAAAAGAATTAAATAAAAAACACAAAATTAAAAAAAAATCATAAACCCATAAACCCCTAAACCTTTTAGTCTCGGTTGGTGTAACCAGCCGGGACTAAAGGCCCCCAGCCCCCCAGCGCGGGTTCGTGCTACGTGGTGGGCCTTTGGTCCTGATTCGTGACGAACCAGCACTAGGGGGCGGGGGGTGCTTTAGTCCCCACCCTTTAGTGCCAAAGCCCGATTCTGTACTAGTGGTTCGTTGCAACGGGAGATGAGAAAAGAAAATCTGATAGTGTATCAATTCTAATATCAGTTGATATGATCCAGGATTCACCAGTTCGACAAAGACGTCGAACACTGCAGCACTCGAATGGTGTCATCCGACGATTAGGATGCAAATGCCAAAGTCTAACAAAAAGTACATATGAGACGCGCACTTTCTTAGAGGAAAAAAAAAGAATTATCTATTGCATAAATGGGGATGAGGGTTGATTTGGCACCATCCCGCCGTGCTCGATTTTCATCTCCCGCCATCTCCACTTGCGTTGCTTCCTCACATGCGAGCTGCGTACCTTTTGCACCGCACTCTGCCTAGCTCACTGGAACTCCCGATTTGAGAGTTTCCAGCGAGCCAGGCTCTGGGCTGCTATAAGGTTTGTGCCGATGCGAGTCAGCCCATCCCATTTGCAATCAAACGCGGTTTTCTTGCCCCAACTCGGCCTGGTTGGAGGTAATGTGGGCTACCAAACATGCCCTTGGGCTCCCCATCATTGCGTGCCAGGCATCGCCTTAGCCCACTCACTAGATCGCTGGAGAAAAACATACGCCAAGGCAACTCACTAATCTCTCCCAAGTGTGTGCTTCTATTTGCTCTAATCCTCATTCCAAACTCCCAAACTATATAAGTAGGGTTTTGAATTTTAAGATTGTTACAATTGATTATTAGATTAATATAATTTTCTATTTCAGAATTGGATTAATGCTATTTTCTGAATTTTGAGGTGTTTATTCAGTTTTGCGGATCTTTTTTTTACATTGTTCAATTTTGTTATATTTAACTAGTATTTCATGTGAAACGTTTCATTTTGGTAAGTATAATTTGATATTTAATCAGCCGCAAAAAAATTGATATTTGATATTTTTGGTTGTCGAGTGTGTTATTCCTATGTATATTATTCTTTGATAACCGTCTGTATGTGATGTACACGTGGACACCGGGACATTTTTGTCCTAGGTCCGTCCCTGGCAGTGCCTCTCGGAAAGAAAAAAAACGTGTTTTTTCTTCTACGGAAGACAAAGATTTGCTTCCGTGAGAGACACCTCTCGGAAAAGGAAAAAAATGTTTTTTTTTTGCTTTCACAAGACGTACATTTGCTTCTCGTGGAGGCAAATATTTACTTCCGCGAGAGGCACAGCTATGCGTCTCGGAAAGAAAAGAAACATGTTTTTTTGCTTCCTTGAGCAGCACAAATTTACTTCTCGTGGAGGCACAGTCTTGCAGCCTCTCAGAAAAGAAAAGAAAGTTAGAAAGAACCATGTTTCCGGCACATTGTTTTATCCTCCAGTTTTTTTCGTGAAAAAAAGTTTGCCAAAACCTATTAACATGGGGGTCTAGTTTTAAAGATCTCGACGCGAGAAATCCAACGGTTCGGAATTTGGACACTCGGTTTAAGAAATAAAATGTTTTAAATAAACGAATCTATGAAAAATGTGAAAACTCGTAGGTTATGACAAGTGGCGCACATGCTATACACCACTTGTCAATCCATGAGAAAGCGGGAGTAACCTTGGCAAGGAGTATCCCTTAATTACAGATCTCCCACAACTCGTATAGTCGCTCGTAAATTATCTTCGTGCATATCAGGGCCAATCCTATTTGGCGTGCTCACCGTACGAACATTTTTTGGCCAGCCCAATTAGGGCCCAAATAGGGCTTCCCCGGTTTTGGGATTGTTTTGGAACATTCCCATACATGTTCTCAAAATAAATGGAACCTTTTTTCATGTTTCTTCGGCTTTTTTCTTTTTTATTTCCTTTCTTTTTTCATATTCATTTTTTTTCATGTTCGTCTATCTTTTATTTTTATTTCTTATTTTTGAACATCTTTTTTAATATTTGTGAATTTTTTTAAAATTCAGGAACATTTTCTATGTAATCGTGAACGTTTTTGAAATTCACAGATATTTTATGTAAAGTCGTAACATATTCTAAAATTGTTAGAATTTTTGTAATTTGCTATTTTTTCTGAAATTCATGAACATTTTCTCTAAATTGAGAACATTTTTTGGAAGTTGTTTATTGAATGAGTGAACATTTTTTGATTTCAAAAAATGTTTGGGAACATTTTTTTGATTCAATGAATATGTTTTGTTTGACCAAATTTTTTCGTAATGTATGAACTATTTGTATAATTCTGAACTTTTTTTTATTGTAATGGGCAGGCCTATTTAGCACAGTAGCGGTATTCTGCTTCTTCTCGCCTTTTTTCTGGCCTATTTCTATTTTACTTATGTTTTTAACATGGTTTTTGGTATTCTTTTTTTCCTTTTTCCTTTTTATTTTTTATTTTTCTTTTTAATTTTCTATTTTCATTTAGATGATTTGTTTTTCTTTATACAAATTCATGAACTTTTCCAAAATTCAAGAACTTCTAAAAATATCGTGAACTTTTTCTTAAATCCGTGAACTTCTTCCTAAAATTCGTAAACTTGTTTCCAATTACGCACCCATTCCATTCCCAAGCAGCGCCACGGCTCCTTAGCCTCTTTGGCTTATATTCAACCCACAATTCAAATGCGAGCCAACTTCTTCATGCACACATGCAATCACACACCCCTTCCATTCCATTCCGAGGTAGCGCCACTACTTCTCAGCTTCTTCGCAGTATATCCAGCCCACAATCCAAGCGTCATGTTTCGCAGCATGCAAAGCTCCTTCCACCTTGCATATGAAGGTTCTCTTTTAATTAGCTCACACCAAAAAACAGTGTTGAACATCTTTAAATTGGTGAGAATCAGTATAAGGAAGCCATCTGGGATTATTTGACACGAAATATCCATAGGCACTAATACCACAGGGTGGGAATTCTATTTTTTTGCACGATGATGATGTGCACGCGTCGGTGGAACAGGCCCAATAGCTAGAGCGCAGGCCTAGGCCCAATACTGTTTAATTACCCGTTTCGGAACATAGAAATATTTTGGAAGTTATTTTTGGTCACAACAATTAGCTGTGTCAATTGGTCATCGCGATGCCCAATGTACGCGGGACTTCTTAGGTTCGAATCTCTCTTCTCCACCTTATGTTTAGTCTGAATCCTTTGTTTTACAATTTTTTTTGGTTGATTTTAGTAATATTGTTCGCTGGTGTAGCAGGCCTAACATGGAGGCCCAGCGGTGCGACGTGGGACGGACAAAATTCCCGTTAGAAGCCCATCTGACCCAGCCAGATGGACAAAAAAAAACCAGTACCATCTCATACAGATACGGTGAATGGACCAAAAATTAAGAGAAACGCACCTTACTTTATTTGTAATATGTGTATGTATAGATACCCAGGCTAAATATTTACAAATCACATCCAGTTTCTATTGATGGGCGTACTATGAGTGTCAAGCACAGATAAAAGTGAGTGGGATAAACAAAACATCATCGATTCCGACATGTCTCCTCTTGGCTGCTCTGCAAGTGAAACAGCCACACACTTTGTGTTGCAATGCAATAGGACGAGGGGTATCTGGAATTTGCTAGGCGTCCAGCTAAGTAGCGATGGGGAGCTGGTTGGTGCCTTCAGTTTCTGTAGCGTGCAATTTGCGCATATGAAGCGAAGATCTTGAACTTTGGTGGCTACAGCTATTTCCTGGACTCTATGGCTCCGGAAAGCTTTATTCCACCTATCATGGCTGCCAAAAAAATTGCAGACATTGTTCAAGTATAGATGCATAGAACTCGTGGGGCAGTTTCTTTTGTTGTTTCTTTCCTCTTTCTTTTTCTTTTGTCTCCAACCCTGTCTCCGTCTTTGTAGTTCTATACTCTTCCCATTGTGCGTGTAAAAAATTGTGATGGACAAGGTTCTCCATGCATGACATCCGTTTCTAATGAAAAGGTAGGGGCCTCCCCTCGTGAAGTTGCTGAAAGAATACTATGTATGTTCTAGCAACATAGCTGAGCATTATGTGCTCTAGTATGATATGAGTTAGAAAATTTGCCCATCGCCTCTGCTATGCATCGATGTTATATCGTAAAAACAAAATTCTAGTATTGTGAAACCTTCAGTTCATACATATTTTTATCAATGAAGATTCAAACCAGAATTTCAATTAATGCATTACAAATGAAGACACATCAAACAAGCACTCATGCAGATAACAAGTTGTAATTTATTAATATATTCGACACCTTACATATATATGATCTTCAATAAAAGTATTTATTCCAATTCATTTGCTATGGTGCCAGCAAATTATTCATAACAGCTTTCTCTCAATAAAAAGGTGAGCGCTGAGGGATCCCCTTTCGGCGGTGACGAATAACCCTTGGTGGAGATGTTTTTTCCTTGCAATAATCTGCATCGCTGCAACTCTCTTCATTGTTTCCAGTATTTCCACTTGTGTTACTGCAATCTATATCATCATCCTTTGTTGTATAGTCAATAATATCCCTAGTTGGAATGTTTGTCCTCATATCCTCTTTGATTCCTTTAAGCTGGCAAGAAAATGTCCAGTCAAAAATAAGTAACCGTTAAAGGAACCAATTACATGGGGTAACTTTTCAATAGTTACACATTAGTTTAGTAGCTTACGTTGCAACCCAGGGAGCAGAAGCGGAATGGGTCGAGAAGAGCACGATTGCAACTCTCACAATTGTATGATGATGATGATGCCTTGACCGCAGAAACACCACAACCACGTTGTTGTGGGCGCTCATTAAGAAATACAACCGTTGCACTGTTGATCACATATGTTTGTACATCACTGGTATCAAGTACATCTTTTAACTCGGCAACCCTGCCACATCATGGTATGATGACCGCCTTATCTACAAGATTTCATAAGTTAATTTGTGTTGGTCATGACACAAAGGTATATCGATCCAATTTTTCACTAAAGATAATACATGTGTGATGATAAATAGATTTTTAGATGATCACTTACACTAAGTACTTTTTGACAGATGTTCTATAAATATGATGTAAAAATACTCTTGCATAATCTCTGTTACTAAATCGTAACGTTGTACATCATACCTGAATTACTCGATGGGTGGAATGATGGCGTGAACGACAATAATAGTAGAAGGCGGCCTTTGATTCCTCGCAATCTATGCAAAACAGGTTACACTCATTGCGAGTAGACGAAAAATGGTTGGTGCATATTGCAAAGAACTGTGTTGCGAGCAGTAGCTCTAGCCATGTAGGCACCGTCCCCACCTTCATTGCAAAAACAAAGATGCTTTGCACTTGGACTACTATGTGTTGTGCTTAGTAAGGGATGGTATGGGGTACCTTTATAGTGTGATCTTGGCAGTAAAACAACTGGCGCACATAGTTTGTTGCGGAATTTGTGGGGCTAAAAACAGACATCTAGTCCAGAAAGGCAGGCCCACATATCTTTTGTAAATTAATGGGTGCTTAGGTTAGGGACAACCAAGCATTTGGCGTCTCTCCATTTCAATGGATGGTTCTCCATTCTTCTTAGTACATCTAGGAATACATTTCATGCGCACAAAAAAAATTCTTTAATGAGGACGATTAAATATTCATTATTTCCATGACACAAATGCCAAAAGGGTAGTCACCAAGCATAATGGCAGAGGATGAGTACTTACTTTAGGTCATGAAAAAACAATGATAATTTCTGCAGGAAGATGAATGGCTTGGCTGGATCATTGGGCCAGCACATAATTAGTTGTATGGGTCAAATATTCTGAGATACGATATATAAATACTGGAAAATATATGGCGCACATAAATACTAAGCCAACTGTGAAAATAAATTGCAAATGAAACAAAAGATTTGATCTACAAAATATATTTTTATTACTATGGGAATCACCTTTAAGTGTGCTCATTTTATCTTTTGTTGTGTGTGCTTCCTATGTGCTCCTAGCATGGTTGCTTTTACATGAAACACCTGATTTTTACATGCTATGCGTTTTGTGTGTGTGAGATGGGCGGATACCATCGCACTAAGACACAGTTTGCTTTGGGACCTGTTCACTGATTTTGCTGTTGTTTTCCTGTTCACGGCTTTTCTCGCTCAGTTCAGGCCTTTTCTCGTTGTTTCCCTATTCACTGATTTGGCTGCAACTTTTCTGTTATGGTTTTTTTTTTGGTTTGTTCTTTTTATTTTAATTTTTTTTACTGTATTTTTAATACTTGGTGAATAATTTTTTAATGCAGGGTGATTTTAAAAATATATAGTGAATATTTTTTTGAATATACACTAATTTTTTAATATACATAGAAAACTTTTAATATATGATAAAATCTTTTAATTTATACGACAGACATTTTTAAATATATGATGAACTTTTAATAATATACGATGAATGTTTTCGTAATATACACTAAACTTTTTGAAGAAAAGACACTGAACAATTTTCTAAAATTTATTACTTATTTTTAATAGGTTTTTAAATATATAGCTCCAGAAAAAAACAGCAGTCATTTGTTTTTAGAAAACAAGCTAAACCAAAAATAAATAAATAACACGCTCACGAACAGTGTGGGCTGGCCCATTTTCCCTGGCTTTTAGTCGGAGCCTCTCCTATTTTACGCACATTGGAGGTTGGTTTGCTAAAAAAATGTTTGCAACAATCGAATAAGCAAACTAGGTCACCCTCAAAAATAAAACTACACCCCAAAAATCCAACCAGACAGCTTTCCCCGTCAAATCCAAGAATTTTCAAACCCGAGCATAAGGACCTTGTCGAACATCTTCATGAGTGTGACAACAATCAATGGCTGGTGGTGAAAAATACACTGCATGGTGTCCGAACAAGAGTGAAAGGAGGCTTGGATGGTTGCCTCCTACACAATATGGTACATCTGGAAGAAACTTTCCAGGAACGAAATCGAAGGACTTTGGAAACCAAATCCTGCAACCCAATGGCGATCTTCTCGGTAATATAAGCCTCCACCAAGACGCCTCGAGAAAGTATCTCTTTCTGTGATTTCGCAGGAGGATGTGATGTAAATAGTGTGAACATGTTTCATGTTCTTTGCGTAGGTTCTGATCCCTTCCTACAAAACTAAATCTTACCAGACGGAAGTACACAAACAATTTTGTGAATACGCAAAGTTTGTGCTTTTCACTGTCAGGACAAATAGAGTAGTACCATTACAAGGAAAAGTGATCCGCAAGAGCGCATAGACGCGGACGACGCGAGCAGAGACAGAATGGGGATACTTAGCCCTGAGTCATGCACACACTGGCCCGCCGGCAGAATGTTGGCTTAATCCAGTAGCACCCGCACGTACCCAAAGGCTGACATCCTCCTTTTTTGCGAAAAGGACACAGATCTCTTGCAAAGATTCATCATAAGTACAAAGCACCACAAACATAAAAAAATTACAACGAGGTCAATGAATCGCCGAACAAACACTACCACTGCCAGAACAAACCACCGACGCGTCGTTATCATCGCTCCCATATCGGAGTTCGCAGGAACTTGTTGTTGACAGTCTTTGTCTGACATCCTCCTTGATGATAAGCACAATTTGAATGTACAATTCCCCCTACTTAATTGAACAATAGAGCTCCTAGTGTTTGCGGTCCAAAAATTACTATAACTGGATGATGCCCCGTGCATTTCTGCGCGAACCTTGCTAAAACAATGCATAAATAGTTGCCATAAAAGCATCTAAAACTAATGGAAAGGAAATGTAAGCTTAAAAATAAATAAATAAAATGAAGCGTCTAAAAAAGGAAATAAATTGCAATTAAAAGAATATCATTTCTAGCAGAATGTGAAGGATGAACTCTAATGCAAAAATTGCTTATGACTAACATGCATGAATTGATGATGTGGCAGCTTTGCATGCATAGAGTAATGCAAAAAATGTAATTGCATATATGACTTGATTAAGTGGCAGTTGCATGGCTAGGAAAAATAGGCAATGAGTTGTAGCTATTTAGGAATAGAAGATACATTCTCAAGAGCAAGCCACAATAGTTGCATGTCATTTTCATGAACACTTGTAAAAGGGCTGTACATACAAGATGGTTGATACAGCAACACAAGACATGAGATAGACAACCCGTTTCATAAATTGTATATAAATTGAACTACAAAAACGTCTTATATTTAGTTACAAAGGAATACACTCTTTCGTGGTAGGAGTAACCTGAATTGATATGCATCGGGCCGGACCAAACTCTGGTTTCAACATGAACCCCATTTCACAAATTACCCCCATATATACATATGAGTTTTCCTTGGCGAAAGGAGAGTGCGTATGCCTGACGACAGTGAACGTAAAGACGACATCTACTAATTGCATCACTAGTCACCATGGTACTACCGATAATGTACTCGGTATATCGATACGGTGAAAGCTAAGCTTTTGCATCGAGGAATCATGCATGCCAAGAGGGCGAGCACCACGGAAGGTCAACACCATGCAGTGGAGGAGGCAGGAATAATTTTTAGGTGTGACGGAGTTTATGAAGGAGGGAACCATGTATAATATGACTATATGAGAGCTCAAAAACCGTCAACAAATACAACACAAATATAAAAATTAAGTATTGGCACTCAAAATACCTCATGAGATGAGGATTATATGGATGACCACTCACTAATTTATCATTTATATTAACTAGATGAAACTAACAAATTAGTATATCCACAATGGGAGGGGGCCTGGATTCGATGAACATGGTTCCACGCGCACCTCTTAAGAATAGTAATGAGCAATGTGTAACAGCTCCTGGGTGCCCCTACACCCTCATGAACAGTAAATTCATAAAAAATAAAAAAAAAATCTGAAACTTTCAGGGATCAAAGTTGTTCAAAGATTTGATGTTCTTGCAAAGTTTCAGGCACAAATAACCTTCGTGGAGCCCTCACAAAAAAACAAAATCACTGCTCAAAAGTGTACATAAACTTTGAACAATGATTTTGTTTTTTTAGGTGACGGCTCCTCGAATGTTATTTTTAGCTGAAACTTTGCAAAGTCATCGAAAGTTTGATCATGTTTGATGTTTGAAAATTTCAGATTTTTTTGATTTTTTTTGAATTTATTATTCATAGAGGGTGTAGGGGCACTCGGGTGCTGAAAGTCCTGTCTCATAGTAAATTTGAAAAAAATGTTAGAAAAAATAATAAAAAAACTAAATTTATTTTTGTAATATACATAGTCAACCGGTATACTTGCGTATAAAGTTTCACGAAGAAATCACATCCATAGTAATCTGGGGGAAAAAACAAAATAGAAGCCATATTAAAAAACACTACTTGATGAATAGGATGGTCACGATTGTATTTTCTTCACTAAGAATACCATGAGTGTGAATACATCACGAAACTTCACACATGAGTAGAATGGTCTACTAAGTTTCATACTACAAAATTTCAGAATTTTAAAAAAAAAAATCAGTATTTTTTATGAATTTACTATTCACATGGGTGCGCGTGAGACCATGTTCACCCTTGTATTTTCGCAATGGGAGGCCACTAGAATAAATTTACTGCACAAGTACGTACGTTATTGGAACTAAGACTGAAGATAGTTGATGTAGCCCAATTTCAGTTCATGGCAACAAAAATATACCTTCCATTGGGACTTGTTTTTTTTTTTTTTTTTTTTTTTTGAGAATCAGTGTAGAAAGTCTACTCAGACGGAGCACTACATTCAGATAACATCAGATTTCGGAGACTCTGCGGGACATCTGCGACCATCACTTTGTCACCTGTGCTCCTGATAAGCGCGGCCAAACTGTGTGCCAAGGAATTATTCTGCCTTTTCACACAACAAACGCTGCATGCAGAGAAGGCAGTCATGGCATTTTTAATGTCCATGATTAGGCCATAGCAGGGAGATCGCGATGGGTATTGAGCAGACAGTTCTGTCGTGATGCTTTGATTATCCATCTCAAGTACCACCTCTCCATTAAAGTACTTTGCCATTGTCTGGAGGCCAACTAGAGCAGCATGAGCTTCAGCCTCCTCCACACTGTGGCATAGCGGCAGTTTCTTGCAGACCGACAAGAAGACCAGACCTCGGTAGTCTCGTGCGACGGCCCCTGCTGCGCTGTCCCCAGTTTCAGCTAGGAAAGCGGCGTCAGTGTTGATCTTGGCCACTCCTCGAGCTGGCGGGCTCCACATTTCCTCTGGGACAGCATTAGATTGCCTGTTATTCCTCCCACTATTTCCTGTATGCTTTTTTCCCTCCGACCACTCATCAGTTTCTGCAGCAGCTCTGAATTCCTCATCGTACTGCTTTAGAAACAGCACAGAGCCCCTGATGGTCTCTCTCCCATCATTTCGGATGCAGTCCTCTCTGAGGTGCCAGCAGCGCCAGAGCAGGAGTAATATTTTGGCGCACATCTCCTCATTTCCTGTGTCTAAAACAACCTGCAGCCAATCGTCCCGTGTGAACCAGAATTTGTTCTCTGACGGCAAACTCCATATCTCTCTCATGGCTGCTCTCAAGCCCCTGCTCTTTGTGCACATTACCACTGCATGGTGTTCATCCTCAATACCATTTCCACATATGCTGCAGGTAGCATCCACTTCAATGGTTCTTTTCCACTTGTTTTTCTTAGTGGCTAGAGTGTTGGTAGCCACCCTCCAGGCAAAAATACAGACCTTACTAGGAACTTTTGCTTTCCAGATAAGATCCCAGATGTTACGGTCATTTGGATCCATAGTGGAGCTCGAAGGGTTCTGCGTCATTTGACTAAGATTGGATGCCGCAAGTTTGTAGGCGCTCTTCACAGAGAAGATCCCATTGTTCTCGTAGTGCCACGCAATGTGGTCTCCCACGTCTGAGGTCGGAATATTCAGTTTGCATATTTCTTCAGCGTCAAACGGGTGGAAGATTTGCCTGATAAGGTCCTCATTCCACTCCTTTCTGCCATCCACCATAAGTTGGCTCACCCATCTGATCCGGGATCTTCTAATGAAAGCGGCAGTCATGAGGCCCTCTTTCCTTGGTATCCACTGGTCTCGCTGTATTTGGATGCTCTTACCATCGCCCACCCGCCATATTAGGCCCTTTTTCAGAAGTTCTAACCCAAATTCAATTGCTCTCCATACGCACAGTGTCCAAAATGTTTCCATTTGGGTAGTACTTCGACTTGAGGACTCTTGCGCAGAGCCCCCCGCGCTCTCTTCGATTTTATCATATGGTTCCATGACATCCAATGGACCTTTCTATGTCCCTGGTCAACCCCCACCAAAAGTCCCTTATCAATTTCTCATATTTCTCGCAGAAACCTTTGGAAAGCATACAGACACTCATGGTGAAGGTTGGGAGGGCTTGAACTACTGATTTGACATGGACCTCCTTTGCAGCATAGGACATGAATTTCTCTGACCAATCGTTGCATCTTTTTCCAAACCTATCCATGATAGGCTGGAATTGGTCGTCCTTCATTCTTCCTTCCGGAGTTGGCAGACCCAGGTATTTACTCTCAAAAGAAACCGAAACCACCCCTAGGATGGTTTTAATTTCCTCTCTAGTGTCTTTTGGACATACTTCGCTAAAAAGGAGGGAGCACTTACTAGGGCTGAGGAGTTGGCCCATACATTTCTGGAATGTATCTAGCACCCTCTTAATAGTCGCAGCTTGCTCCGGCACTGCTTTGAAGAAAATCAAGCTATCGTCTGCAAACAGAAGATTTGATATACCCGGGCTGTTCCTGGCGATCTTGATGGGGTTCAGGTTGTTCTCAACCAATCCCTTTTTTAACAAGTGCACAAGTCCATCCACAACAAAGAGGAATAGGAATGGACTTAGGGGATCTCCTTGTCGCAGTCCACGGGAGGGAATAAAGGGGTCAAGTAATTCACCGTTGCATCTCACTGAGTATCTTACTGACATGACACACTGCATCACCCAGTTGGTCCATTTGTTGCAAAATCCAAATTTCCGAAGTACTCCTTCCAAGAAGCACCAGTCAACCCTATCGTATGCTTTAGCTAGGTCCAGCTTGTATGCACAATAGTTATCCCTCTCTCTTTTGCAGTGTTGTATCTTGTGGAAGCACTCAAACGCGATGATAGCGTTGTCCGTAATCATTCTGCCCGGTATGAATGCACTTTGTGTTTCCGAAATGATTTCATCTTTTTTTTTTACGAACCAGCAGTAGCCCTGCTTTGCATTAAGAAGAGAAATAGAGTCTTACATTGTCCATTACAGCGGTTACGAAAACACACCTGTTGAACCTCACACTACTCTAAACTATTTATATTACATCCTCATAGCCTGAGTGAACAAACTAACATCAGCTTTGGCCTTTTCTGCAACCGTGCTCGGCGTGGTGCTCATGTTCTCGAAGGTTCTCGCATTTCTTTCCTTCCAAATGTGCCAAGCGACGTACATTGCCATAGTCACTTGTGATCTGACGGCCTGTGTTGATGCGCCTCCTTGCAATCTGTTCCACCACTTGTTGATCGTTTGCGCAGGCTGCGCAATATGTACCATGGAAACATGAGTGCCAACAAAGGAATGCCAAATCTCTTGTGCAAAAGGACACTGAAGGGTGATGTGAACAGCCGTCTCCATGATCTGATCGCAGAGTATGCACTTGGGGGAGTGAATGAGGCCCATGTTCTGAAGTCTATCGGAGGTCCAGTTACGATTCCTTAGGAGCAGCCACATGTAAAATTTTACTTTCGGTTCAGCCTTGGCACACCAAATCAGCTCCAAACTCGGTTGAGGAATCCGTGCAAGGAACTGAGCATGATACACCGATTTTGCAGTGTAGTTACCGTCACTGGTTAGGTTCCATTTGATGATGTCTCTTTCAGTCGTTAGCTGCACATTTTGGACCATCTCCCAAAGATTTATGAACTGATCTATGTCCTCTGAAGATACAACCCGTTGTAGCCCCTTCATCCATCTCCCTTCAGCAAGGGCCTCTTTTATTGTTAGATTTTTCCGTCGCGCTAGGGAAAACATCCTTGGGGCCATCTCCTTTGGGGCCTGATTCAGCAGCCATTTATCCTTCCAAAAAAGGGCCACGGAACCATTACCGATGGTAATCGTGGTGCAAGCAACAAACAATTGTCTATCGACCATGCCACAGGGAACAGGTGTCCCTTTCCAAGGTTTGTCCTCCGCCTGCCAAGCATTCCACAGCCATCTTAACCTCAGCGATCTTCCAAAACACCCAATGTCCTTGATACCCAGTCCACCATTTTGTTTGGGTGCACACACAACTTTCCAATTGACTAGGCATTTTCCCCCATTTCCTTCCTCTTCTGCGTTCCACAAGAAGTTTCTCCTTATTTTGTTTAGCCTCTTCTCCGCCCAGGCACATGCAACAAAAATAGTCAGAAAATTTGTTGCCATGGCAATGATCACTAAATTGACTAACAGCAATCTTCCCGGCCTTGTGATTAGTTTCCCCTTCCAAGGCTTTAACCTTGCAGATGCTTTGTCGAGAAGCGGCTGAATTTCCACTCTGCGAAGCTTCCTAATGCTCAGTGGAAGTCCTAAATACTTGCAAGGTAGGGCAGCAGTATTTCCTCCAAAAACCTCCAAGACCTCATCTAAGTTGATACCCTCACATCTGATGGGATAGGCAGTGCACTTGTGGACATTTACCTTCAGCCCCGACACCTCTCCAAAACATTTCAGAATTTCTTTTATGGCCTTGATCTCTTCTTTTATTGGATTGACAAAAACCGTAGCGTCGTCAGCATAGAAACTCACTCTGATCCTGGCTGCTTTTGTGGTTGGCGGAGTTAGGATCCCCCTCTGTGTAGCCAACTCCAACAGTCTTTGTAATGGCTCCATTGCCAAGATAAAAAGCATCGGGGACAAAGGGTCCCCTTGCCTCAAGCCTCTCATGTGCCGGAAGGGCCTCCCTGGTATTCCGTTCAGAAGTATTCTCGAAGTTGAAGATGCGAAGACCAAGGAGATCAAATCGCACCATCTCTGGCCAAAGCCACAAGCCTTCATTACTTTCAACATGTATGGCTAGCCAATGGAATCGAAAGCTTTTGCTATGTCGAGCTTCAAGAAAACAAGAGGTTGTCGCTTCCTGTGAGCCTCTTTTATGACATTGTTTACATACAGGAAGTAGTCCTGGATGCACCGCTTTTTAATGAACGCACTTTGGCTCGGAGAGATGAGGTCTTTTAGGAATGGAGCCAGCCTATTTGCCAGGACCTTACAAAGAATTTTTGCCATGCTATGCATCAAGCTTATAGGTCGGAAATCGCAAGGCAAACTGGAACCCTCCTTTTTGGGAATCAGGACCATGTTTGCAGTGTTAACAAGGTGCCAACAGTTTCCCCTTAGCTGGTGCATTTGACGAAAAGCTCGTAGCAGATCCTCCTTTACCATATCCCAACAGCTCTTGTAAAAAGCACCGATGTATCCGTCTGGTCCAGGTGCCTTCTCAGCATGACAAGCGAAAACAGCCTCTTTTATCTCTTCCAGTGAAAATACCTTATCAAGAGCATGCAGATCCAGGCATGGCATTTGTATTCTATCCCAATTAAGCTCCCTGTAGGTCTCCAGGGGTGTGCCCATCAACGAAGTGAAATGATCCAACAAAATTTGTTGTTTCTGCTCATGGTTTGTTGTATCTCCAGCTGGCCCTGATAAGTTGGCAATATGGTTCTTCCGACGTCTCCCGTTGGCTCTCAGGTGAAAAAGCTTTGTGTTTGCATCTCCTTCTCTTATCCCTGTCAATCTGGATCTCTGCTTCCACATCATTCTATCAATTGCAACAAAACCCAGGAGTCGGGCTTTGAGGTGCTGCCTCAGAGCTCTCTCATCACCAGTCAGGTTCCTCTCCTCCTGGGCCAAGTCCAAATTGAATATCACGTCGTTCGCAATGGCCTCTTGGATTCTTCTCTCTGCTACTCTCTCTTTGTTCCATTTTTTCAAAGCCTTGGCAGTCCGAGAAAGCTTTGTGTGCATTCTCCGGATCGCATCGGTGGCAGCCACTGGCTTGTTCCAAGCGTTTGCAACAATCTCCCGACAACCCTCCATCTTTAGCCAGCAGGTCTCGAATCGGAAGCCTTTGAAAGATTTGATATCCATTCTCTTCAACAACATGGGGCAGTGGTCGGACACGCTAGTGGAGGCCGGGTTCAGCTGGTAACTTGGGAAAACAGTTTCCCACTCTTTTGTCATCATGATACGGTCAATCCTGGTTAGAGTGTTGTTTGCTCTCTCGCTGGCCCACGTGAATCTTCTTCCTGTAAGGCGAAATTCCCTTAGCTCCAGATCATCAAAAGTGCGTCTAAATTGCCCCATCATTCGCAAATTCAGATTGTTATTGCTCTTCTCCGCTGCACTCTTTATTAAGTTGAAATCTCCACAGATCAACCATGCATCTTGTACATGGGATTTAATGTCTCTTAGCTCTTGGAGGAATTGTGTTTTTTCTGGATCATCTTAGGGCCCGTACACACCTGTTATCGACCAGGAGGTATTGTCAGATCTGTCCCTCACATTTGCAGTCACCGAATAACATCCTGGGGCTGATGCAATTGACTGGAGCTCAAAGTTTTGGTTACAAGCTAGAAGAATTCCGCCTCGTGTGCCATCGGCACCTTTGTAGATGAAATTATCACAGAACGCAGCCCCCAAAATTTCAGCTATCGATCAATACTCTGTTGATCACAGCTAGTTTGGTTTCCTGCAAACACACGACACTGCATCGTGAATCAGCCACCATCTTTCTTACAGCAGTTCTTCTGGCCGGGTTATTCAAACCACGGACATTCCAATTCAGTATGGCTAACTCCATTGGGAAACTGAAAAAAGCTCTGTTATCCAGCGCGTACAGCGCAGCAGTGTCCAATCACACCTCATATTTGTGCTGGTCAGGACCGCCATATATTCAGATAGAGCAAACACAGGCACCAAACAATCAGACAAAGTAAACTTCTCGCTGAAGATATCGACCCCTACGTGTACATATGGAGTAACACAAACATCGCTGCCCCTGATTTCCCTGTCGAACTGAAACTGCTGCAGCTGCACTGAACTGAACCCATATCTGAAAACTTCAGAAAATGAAGACTACACGCAGCAAGGACCCCAACATCACCAGCACTCCAAACGCCCATATCACAACTATTCTTAACTAACATGGTAAACCAGATAAGCACGGATCACCGAGATAGTCAGACATGCCTAGGCCACCACCTCCATGGTGGCCACGGCAGTAGGGGTTGAGCCGGCAAACTTGGGCTTGGTCTGCTTGGTTGCCACCACCAAAGATGACACCGCTGAGATGAAGCTTTGAGGCAGCGGCTTCTTGTACAGGTCCTTGTACCGCTGAAGCTCGTCAATCTCCGGCGGACCATCGTGCAGCATGACTCCGCTTCTCTTCAGCAGCACCCGCAGAGCCTTTTGCTCGGCTGGGAGCCCATAGGTCGGCTTCGCCGCGAGTCGGCCACTGCTAGCTCCTGACGATAGGCGCTGGTGTAGTTGTAGCGAGCGAAGCGGGGGCCGGATCCTTGGGGGCGGGAGGGGGGTGGCTGCCGCTGGCCGCCGGGGTGGGGAGCAGGGGTAGGGGAGTGGTGGACGCGAAGTCGTAGAGGAACTTTGAAATCAAGGATTGGGCGAAGACGATTTACCAGACACTTTGAAATCACCTTGTAGATAACGTTACACAGGCTGATCGGTCTATAGTCCTTTAGAGTATGAGGGTCGTTTCCTTTCGGTATGAGGACAATCACCGTATCATTTATTCCCTCTGGAAGGACCCCTTTCTCCAAGTAATCAAGGACACTGCTCACAATCTCATCCTTAAGGTCTCCCCGGATTCTTTGAAAAAACGCCTCGGGAAGCCGTCGGGGCCCGGGGCCTTGAGAGGTCCAATTTGGAAAAGGGTGTCACCTATTTCCTTTTCCGAGAAAGGTTTAGTTAACGTGTTGTTCATGTCCTCGTCTACTCGTTCGGATATAAGGTCCAGAATGTTCTTTGGGTCAATGCCTTCTTCTTTCTGATATATAGGTTCTTGAGGAAAGCGTTAGTCATCTCATGTAGACCCTGGCCATCCTCAACCCAGTCCCCATTTTCATTCTTCAGCTTCACAATAGTATTTTTCTTCTTGCGCCAAGTTGCTTTCCGTTGGAACCACTTCGTATTCCTGTCCCCTTCGCGGAGATGGGTAGCTCTCGACCTTTGTCTCCACATGAGTTCCTCTCTAAGCAGCATCTCATCTAGCTCCCTTGATAAGTTTGTTGCTTCCTCATTCAGTGCGGCAGAGGGTGGGGCGTTCCAAATTTTACTCAGTTTTTTCCAAATGTCCGCTGTCCTTTTAATGACTGATCCAAAATCCCTCTCTGCCCACGCCGTCAGCTCTGCTTGCATACTCTGAATCTTAGCACCAAGTTTCTGAAGATTTTCAGCTGGTCCGTCTCTGTTCCAAGCTGCAGCGACAGTAGGCTGTAGGGAATTAGCTCTCTCCCACATCTGCTCTTATCTAAAGATACTCTTACTTCTCTGTCCAACGGATCTCCATTCTCTCCTACATCCCACTCGCAACAGTATGGGCAAATGATAAGACCTTGATGAGCAAATATGCTCCACAGAGGCGTTTTTGAAGTAGTCAGACCATTCCGGGGATGCTACACTTCTGTCCAAACCAGCACGTACATTATTCCTCCCCTGTTGTTTGTTATTATACGTCCATCCTGGGCCTTTGAATCCCAAATCAAAAAGATTACAGTCAGCCAAAACCTTGCGAGAATTTTCCATATATTTTTCTGATCTCTTTGACATTGAATAGTGCTCAGATTGCCACATTGTCTCGTTGAAATCCCCCATCATAAGCCACGGGAGATTACTTGTGTCCTTGATCCTCCTCAGCAAGGTCCACATGAGATGACGCTCATGAGCTTTGGGTTCACCATAAACGAAAGTGGCTCGCCGTTGCAGCCCATTGGGATTTAAGCGGATCAACACATCAATATATCTCGCCCCCACAGCAATCTTCTTTATTTCTACACTCTCATCATAAAAGAGGGCAATACCGGCACCTTTTCCAGTACCGGGTTGCGTGATACAATGATGGAGGCCTAGCCTCCACTTTAGGTTCGAAACATACTTATTATTTTT
The DNA here is from genome assembly GCA_011799875.1 of Thinopyrum elongatum. NCBI lineage: Eukaryota > Viridiplantae > Streptophyta > Magnoliopsida > Poales > Poaceae > Thinopyrum > Thinopyrum elongatum. The sequence goes on from CM022299.1 coordinate 627,479,070, forward strand.
CCGAGTTTCGGTGAGAAAGACATACTATTGCTTTTCTTATACGGGGAGGCACGCATTGTTGTCGTGTACCTCATCTCTTGGAGGTCCTCCGGCAACTTACAATCGCGTTGGCCATGCCCAAGGTAACCACAATAACCACAGAAACGTGGAACTCTCTTACTACTTAACTTCTAAGAAGAACAACTCATTTTTTGGTTTATCATGCGTCTTGATCCTACAGCGGAGAGGCTCATCTACATCTTGATCCATTGGGACTTGATTGATATTCTTCTTCGGTGCCATATGCTCGCCGGTTGCTGCCTTGTCCAGTCGTCGTGTCGTGGGTCGGAGCTTGGCCTCATTGGTTGACAGCCACCGCTGGTCGCAAGATTGCCGAGTCGCTGTCACCGGTTGCAGCCTTGCCTCGTTGGTCGGCGACGTCTGCATGCCGCTGGCTGCTAGCGCCCCGCAGCCCACCCATGCCCTACTGCCTGTCGGCTGCGCCATGCTACGTGGGAGCTCCTATTTCGCGTGCGGGTCGCTGGGTAGCAACATCACGCGTGCCCTCCACTCCCTCGACGCGTGCTTTTGGGTCGGCCCATATGGGGGCGGGGTGCCACTTTATTTTTTTCTTTCTTTTTGTTTTTTCTACTATTTTGTTCTATTAAATTGTTCAGGCTTTAAAAAGAGTTCTAAATTTCAAATAATATTTGGGATTTCAAAAAAATGTTCATTAGTTTGAAATTTTGTTTTAGAATTCAAAAAAATTCTCAGAATTGAAAAAACAAATGTTCGTGATTTCAAAAATAAAGTTCATGAATTCAAAACAGTGCTCATGATTTTGGACAAATGTTCGCCGATTCAAAAATGTTCACAAAAATCAAAATCTTCATGAATTAGACAAAAGGTTCATTGATTCAAAAAATGTTTGCTGATTCAAAAGATGTTCAGGAATTCTAAAAAATGTTCATGCACTACCAAAAAATGTTCGGCAAACAAAAGATGTTAATCAATTTAAAAACAGTTCCCTAAAATAGCTTTTCGCTTAAAAAATGTTCACTGATACAAAAAAACCACAACCTTCAAAAAAATGTTCACAATTTAGATCAAATGTTCACGAATTTCAGAAAAATTACCGTGAATAGATAAATGTTTAAAAAAATTAAAAAATGTTCCTGGAATTTATAAAAATTCATGATTTCATACAAAGTGTTCACCAATTTGAAAAAAAAATTCAAGATTTCAATAAAATTCACAAACTTAAAAAGAGGTTTAGGAAAAAATAGAAAATTGAAAATGAACATGAAAAAAAGGGGAAAAAACGAATAAGAAAAAAATAAAGGAAAGAAGAAAATAAAAAAAGAAAGAAAAAACACATAAAAAAGGGAAAAACTGCTGTGGGAAGGTTCTAGAACCTTCCGAGGAAAACCCTTGTTGGGAAGGCCAAAAAATGTACGTGCGTGGAGTCGGGGGGTGCGTGTGCGGTCTATAACCGCGCCAAATAATATTGGCCCTACTATGCACTATCACAATTCATTAGCGAGTATACGAGTCGTCCGAGATCAGTAAGTAAGGGGTACCCCATACAAGGTCACTTTCACCTTCTCAGGGGTTGATAAATGGCGCACTGTATATGTGTCACTTATTGCAACCTACGAGTTTTCCCCTTTTTTCGTAGATTCCTTTATTGAAAAATATTTTATCTCTTAAATCGAGCGTCCAAATCACGAACCGTTTTCATCATTAGAGTTCTCGTGTCCAGAACTTTGAAAATAGATCCCATGTTAATCGGTTTCGATGAACTTTTTTTAAAAAAAAATAGAAGAAAAAAACTGGAGCCGGAAGCACTTTCTCTTTTTTTTTTCCTTTCCAAGAGACACAGGTCACGGAAGCAAATCTGCGCCTCCACTAGAAGTAAATCTATGCTCCCCACGGAAGAAAAAAAACATATTTTTTTCCCTTTTCGAGAGGAACGGTTGTGCTTCTCGCGGAAGTAAATCTATGCCTCCATGAGAAGCAAATCTGTGTCTCCCATGAAAGCAAAAAAAAAACACTTTTTCTTTTTTCTTTTTGCAAGAGGCACAACGCGGAAGCAAATCTGTGCCTCTCGTTGAAGCAAAAAAAATATAAAAGAAACACGATATTTTTTCTTTCCGGGAAGCACAGTTGTGCCTCTCGCGGAAGCAAATACGTGCCTCCATGAGAAGTAAATTTGTGCCTCCCATGAAAATAAAAACAACCTTGTTTTTGTTCGTTTTCAAGAGGCAGAGTTGTGGCTCTCGCGAAAGCAAGTTTGCCTCCCATGGAAGCAAAAAAAATGCATTATTTTCATGCAAAAGTAATCAAATTTTTTAATCCAAAATCTAGGGGTAATCGAATAACTTGAAAAACTCCATCCAAAACCTGAAAACGCATACAGAAAAAATAAAAAATATCTGAGGGAGCGCACAACATGCGACACGTGGCTGCGGCCGCGAGCGCGTCAAGTGATGCGCTTTCTGTCCACCAAAAATGACCCTTGCAGGGCTTCCGCAAGGGGTTCCCTTTGATTAGTTGTTCCTCGAGTTGTCGTGACTCAAATCTTGTTTGGTGCTTCAGGCGCCAAATAGAGGCCGTTACTTAGGCAGTTCACCTTCCTATAAAAAAAATTACCCAGCGCACACTCCGGATTGAAACTGGCAGGCCCATTTAGCATAGCCAAAGAATTCTGATTCTTCTCGCCTTTTCTGGCCTTTTTTCTGATGTGGTTTATGTTTTTAGAATGATTTTTGGTATTTATTTTATTCATTTTTTTATTTCCTTTATATTTTGGTTTTTCAATTTAATTTAAATTTATTTTTTTATTTTTTCAAATTCATGTTCCTCAAATTCATGAACTTTTTAAAAATTCATGAATTTTTTTTCTTAAAATTGCTAACCTATTCCAAATTCGTGAACTTTTTTCTTAAATTCCCAGGAAATTTTCAAATTATTTATTTTCCAAAGTCGTGAAATTTTCCTGAATTCATGATTTTTTTCTAAATTTTCTAAAAAAATATTAAATTCATGTTCTTTTTTTAAATTTTGTGAACTTTTTCCAAAATTAATGATTTTTTTTCAAATGTGCAAACTTTTTGCCAAATTCGTGAATGCTTTTATAATTCATGAATATTTTTTCAAACCCGCGCACTTTTTAAAAATCAATAAACTTTTTTCTGAACCCGTGAACTTTTTTTCAAATGCATAAATATATTCAAGTCAATGAACTTTTTCAAATTTACGAACTTTTTTACAATTACACTATCTCTACTATTAAAGTGGAGTTGGTAGTCTGGTACGCACGGTTTATTTTTGCCTCGGTTCCCACCACCACCCTTCCATGCATGGTTTTTTCTGAACTGATACCACCTCCTCTCGTTTCCGGATATTTCGGATTTTTTGGTTACCCAAATGAAGCGCTCCACCCAAATGAATCCCTCTAGGCTCCATTCTCTCGCCCTCGATCTCTTTCATCTCTCTCGACCCCTTAGGGTTCCCACACCGCCGCCCCCGTTGCCCTGTATGCCGCCGCTGCGGCGTATGACCCCAAACCCGCACGTCGGCAACCATTCCCATCCCTCCATCTCCAGCTCAGTCCTCCAACATCCAAAAATATCCACAAAGGAAAAAATGACTAATATAAGAAAAACAAAAAAAATAAAAACAGAAAATAACCAATGGATAGAGGGAAGGGTTGGGTCGCACAGGTAATTGATTTCTACCTGTTAAGGAATTGACTAAAGCAAATATGTGATCAGTAAAAAAAGCAACCCAAATTAACTCACAACAGAACAGGGAAAAAGAGGACCACAAATCTCAAAGCAGAAATTGACAGGAATAAAATCGACTGACTCAAAATCAAATTTCAGACAACTTACATATATAGCTAAAGTAATGAAAAATATATATACTCCCTTCATTCCTTTATATAAGGTGTATTTGCTTTTTTTAAGTCAAACGAGTGCATGTTTGACCGAGTTTTTAGATAAATATATCTATATCCACAATACAAAATTTATATCATTTGACCCATCATGTACAGATGTTTTTATTTTATACTATAATCTTGGTCAAACATTCAAATGGTCGACTTGCACGAAAACCAATACACCTTATATTCTGGAACGAAGGGAGTATATATGTAAAAAAAGAAATACCGACAAAAAATATAGAGAAAAGAAAAGCAAAACGCATAAAAAAAAGGCAAACTGTAACAGACTTCAAGTTCAATAGACACATTGACTTACCCCAAACAAAGACAAGTAAAAAATTCAACCTAAAAAAATTGACTTGCCCAAACAGGGGCAAGTCAAAAATCCAGTCTAAGAAAAAAAAATCAGACTTACCCCAAACAGGGACAAGTCAAAAGCACTAATCTTGATAAAAAAAAGTCAAATGTTAGAAAATGGACTTATCCAAATTGAAAAATCAAACGAGTTACATGTAGCTAAAGTGTTTACATATAGCCAGCCTAAGAGCATCTCTAGCAGACCCCGTATAATGCCCCGACCCGCAAAATAACCGTCAAAATACGGGTCCGCGCGGAAAATGCTGCCCAATCAGACCCCGCAAACGCGTCGGACCCGTAAAATTTTTTGCGGGGCGCGGCATAATTCCCATCCCAACCCGCGAAAACGCGGTTTCCCCCGCTCGCCCCTTCGGTGCCCTGTATATAGCAGTAGCGGTTGGCGGGGGGGGGGGGGCATTTCAGCCCGCGCTTTTCCCCACCTGTTAGGGCATGTCTCTCTCTAAGTGGTTTTGGTGATTGATGACAATGCATTTGCGGACTAATCGTGTGCATTGAGCATTTCAGATATTCATTCATTGGCACGAGACGATTCTTTCCCCTCGGAGCTCAAGGTGAAGACGGTGTAGTCTCTTTCGTTTCGGTTTTGGTGGACTTGAGTCGTAGGGGACACCGTACTATCAAGAGGGGGTCCGTATCGGAAAGGCTAGCGTGGAATCAACACGTACACATCTTTCTCGCACCCCCAGCTCCTTCCTCTTCCTTGGAGTATTCCTTTATCGCGGAAGTGGCACATGGGAGGAGCCAGCGGTAGTAGCGCTGGGCCGGAGCGGCACTACCGCTGACAGCCTCAAGCGGTAGTACCGCTGCTTCACAGCGGTAGTACCGCTCATGGCCATCAGCGGTAGTACGGCTCCAGTTCCGCGCTGGTACTGCCTCAACTCGAGACCGGCGAGTCTCATGTCGGGTTCAGCGGTAGTACCGCTCATAAGCGGTAGTACCGCGTAGTACCGCTTGCAAGCGCTAGTACCGCACCTACCACCGTTGCTAGTGCCGCCCGGGCTCTCACTCTCATGCCCCTTCCCCCTCTGAGGCCCCTGCTCATAGTCTTCGCGGTAGTACCGCTGGGGCTTACGGTAGTACCGCTGCGACCAGCGGTAGTACCGCTCTGTGCGGGCTGAAGAGGGGATAACGGTTGGATTGCTTCCCCCACTATAAAAGGGGGTCTTCTTCCCCAAGAAGACCCACCTCTTTTCCCCCAAGCTCCATTGTTGCTCCAAAGCTCATTTTCGCCCGATCTCTCTCCCTAGCCAATCAAACTTGTTGATTTTCTAGGGATTGGTTGAGAAGGCCCGGATCTACACTTCCACCAAGAGATGTTTGATTCCCCCCACTAATCCCTTGCGGATCTTGTTACTGCTGGGTGTTTGAGCACCCTAGACGGTTGAGGTCGCCTCGGAGCCCCATTCCATTGTGGTGAAGCTCTGTGGTATCGTTGGGAGCCTCCAATCAAGTTGTGGAGATTGCCCCAACCTTGTTTGTAAAGGTTCGGTTGCCGCCTTCAAGGGCACCACTAGTGGAATCACGGCATCTCGCATTGTGTGAGGGCGTGAGGAGAATACGGTGGCCCTAGTGGCTTCTTGTTGGGGAGCATTGTGCCTCCACACCACTCCAACGGAGACGTTGAAAGCACAAGTGCTCCTTGTGAAAGCACAAGTGCTCCCTGGGTGATTTTGGTAATTAATGTCAACATATCTCTTGTTGGATCAATATCTTTATCTAGTATATTTCAGAAAGTTCAACAATGGCGTGTCTTGGACAAGAGGATGTGGAACCCCTTCAAAATGCTAAGGACAAATATTGGCAAAAGCTCAGGACTCTTCATTTCTATTTTAGTGATCCAAGATCACATTGAGTCCATAAGAAAAGCCAATACTATTAAAAGGGGATGAGGTGTTGCTTAATGGTCTACTTGCTCAAAGTGCTTAGTGATATGCTCCAAAGCCCTCAACCACTTTCTCAAAATCCAAATATGTCCTAAACCTAAAGTCAAACTCGGCCCCAGCAATTTGATCTATTCGGCGCCACTGAGTTCCTTTGACATAGCCATAGCCATAAACCCTAATCAGTTCGGTCTCACCGATAGGGATCTCGGTCTCACCGAGATGGGATTGCAAAGTCTCTGTTTCCCTTCGTAACGTTTCGGTCTTACCGAAATGAGCGATCGGTCCCACCGAGTTCGCAATGCAAACTCTCTGTTTCCCTTCGTAACGTTTTGGTCTTACCGAGATGAGCGATCGGTCCCACCGAGTTTGCCTGACCAACTCTCTGTTTGCTCATTGCTGAAATCGGTCTCACCGAGTTCATGCAATCGGTCACACCGAGATGAGGTTTTGCCCTAACCCTAGCACATCGGTCCCACTGAGTTGATCATATCGGTCCCACCGAGAATCCTAACGTTCACATTTTAAACTGAATCGGTCTCACCGAGTTCACCTATTCTATCTAACCGAGTTGGGTCAAATGTGTGTAACGGTTAGATTTTGTGTGGAGGCTATATATACCCCTCCACCCCCTTCTCTATTCAAGAGAGAGCCATCAGAACGTGCCTACACTTCCACTACTCATTTTCTGAGAGAGAACCACCTACTCATGTGTTGAGACCAAGACATTCCAATCCTACCACAAGAATCTTGATCTCTAGCCTTCCCCAAGTTGATTTCCACTCAAATCATCTTTCCACCATTGCCAAATCTGTGAGAGAGAGTTGAGTGTTGGGGAGACTATCATTTGAAGCACAAGAGTAAGGAGTTCATCATTAACACATCATTTATTAGCTTTTGGAGAGTGGTGTCTCCTAGATTGGTTAGGTGTCAGTTGGGAGCCTCCGACAAGATTGTGGAGTTGAACCAAGGAGTTTGTAAGGGCAAGGAGATCGCCTACTTCGTGAAGATCTACCCGAGTGAGGCAAGTTCTTCGTGGGCGATGGCCATGGTGGGATAGACAAGGTTGCTTCTTCGTGGACCCTTCGTGGGTAGAGCCCTCCGCGGACTCACGCAACCGTTACCCTTCGTGGGTTGAAGTCTCCATCAACGTGGATGTACGATAGCACCACCTATCGAAACCACTCCAAAAATCTCCGTGTCTCCAATTGCGTTTGCACACTCCAATCCTATCCCTTTACTTCCTTGCAACTTGCATGCTTTACTTTCCGCTGCTCATATACTCTTGCCATGCTTTCTTGAAATGTATTGTGAATGCTTAAACTTGTGCTAAAACTCCACCTCAACATGAAGAATTTAAAAACTGCTACTTTTGCTTGTTGAGGGTCTAATCACCCCCCCTCTAGACACCTCTTCTCGATCCTTTCAATTGGAATCAGAGCATTGGTCTCCATTGCTTTGGTTTAATCACCATTGGAGGAAGATGGATGTGTCTACAATTGGGAGTTTTAGACAAAGAGTGCCCATGCTTGATGGAGAGTTCTTTAGTGCTTGGAAAAATGAGATGCTTGAGATTTTCGATGAATATCACTTGAACAAGTATATTGCTAGCCCTTGTGCGCCTCCTATTGATCCCTTGCATCCTACCCCCAATGAATCTCTTGACATGACCCACAATCTTAGAACTATTGATCTTATCATTAGAGGATTGCCTAGAAATTTGCTTGTGTGTTTGCCTACACTTGAATGTGCCTATACCATGTGGAAATATCTTGAGGAGCGCTTCCCAAATTATTCCTTGATGAACCTAGATGAGATTCTTCATAAGTCCATTGCTTTGAATAAGATGAATCCTAGTGATCATAAATTTGGCGATTGTCTATTTGAGCTTCGTGATCTCATGCGTGCCAAAGGAGATGTTGGAGTCATTAGTGACATCATCTCTCAAGTCATTAGGATCCATAAAGATGAACATTATCATGATCATAAATCTAATGAATTTCCTTCTCTAGGTGATGACCATTCACATGATGATGTTGAACATGGATATTATGACGAGGATGATGATAGTGACTTTGATCTTGATGAGTCTATGAGACACTTTGGTCTTATGGCTAACGTTCGTGGATACATGGCTGGAGGAAAGGAATGGGTTTTTGATAGTGGATGTACCGATCACATGACCGGAGACAAGGATATGTTTCGTGAGCTTGCTGAAAACGATGGCCCTTGAAAGTATGTCACTTTTGGTGATAACTCAAAGGGTAAGGTGGTTGGCCTTGGTAAGGTGACCATCTCACATGACAGCTCTATCCAAAATGTTATGCTCGTTCAATCTCTTGGCTACAATTTACTTTCCGCATCTAGACTAGCCGATTTCGGTTTCAATGTCCTATTTACTGAAGTAGATTGCCAAGTGTTTCGGAGAGATAATCATAAAATGGTCTTTACCGGTATTCATAGAGGTGATCTATACATTGTTGATTTCACTAAAAAGGCTCAACCTAGAACTTGCTTAATTGCTAAATCTTCTAAAGGTTGGTTGTGGCATAGAAGGTTAGTCCACGTGGGCATCCGAAATCTTGATAAGCTTATTAAGGGTGATCATATCCTTGGTGTTAAAGATGTTATATTTGACAAGGATAGACTTTGCAGTGCTTGTCAAGCAGGAAAACAAGTTGGAGGAAGTCATCCCGTGAAAAACATTATGACCACGAGAAGACCGCTCGAGCTACTTCATATGGATCTTTTTGGTCCCAATGCCTACAAGAGTCTCGGTGGTAACTCGTTCGGTTTAGTCATTGTTGATGATTTTTCAAGATTTACGTGGGTGTTCTTTCTTGATGATAAATCACAGGTCCAAAAAATCTTCAAGAACTTCGCTAGGAAGGCCCAAAATCTATTTGAAGTGAAGATCAAGAAGGTTTGTAGCGACAATGGAACGGAGTTCAAGAACGCCAATGTGGATACCTTTTTTGACGAAGAAGGGATTTCACATGAGTTCTCGGCTACGTACACGCCTCAACAAAATGGAGTTGTTGAGAGGAAGAACCGAACACTTATCGAGATGGCAAGAACGATGCTTGATGAATACAAGACGCCAAAACACTTTTGGGCAGAAGCGGTTGAGACAGCTTGCCATGCCACAAACCGACTATATCTTCACAAGCTACTCGGTAAGACGGCATACGAGCTTCTCACCGGTAACAAACCCCAAGTTGGATGCTTTCGAGTATTTGGCTCAAAGTGCTACATTCTTGATAAGCATCGTCGTTCGAAATTTGCTCCTAAATCTCATGAAGGTTTCGTACTCGGTTATGGCTCAAACTCCCACACTTACCATGTCTACAAAAATTTCACCCGAAAGGTTGAAGAGACGGTAGATGTGAAGTTTGATGAATCTAACGGCTCGCAAGTAGAGCAATTGCCAATTGATGTAGGAGACAAATGTTGGAAATATGCCCTAGAGGCAATAATAAAATGGTTATTATTATATTTCCTTGTTCATGATAATTGTCTATTGTTCATGCTATAATTGTATTAACCGGAAACCGTAATACATGTGTGAATACATAGACCACAGCATGTCCCTAGTGAGCCTCTAGGTGACTAGCTCGTTGATCAATAGATGGTTGTGGTTTCCTGACCATGGACATTGGATATCGTTGATAACGGGATCACATCATTAGGAGAATGATGTTATGGACAAGACCCAATCCTAAGCATAGCATAAGATCGTGTAGTTCGTTTGCTAGAGCTTTTCTAATGTCAAGTATCATTTCCATAGACCATGAGATTGTGCAACTCCCGGATACCGTAGGAATGCTTTGGGTGTATCAAACGTCACAACGTAACTGGGTGACCATAAAGGTGCACTACAGGTATCTCCGAAAGTGTCTGTTGGGTTGGAACGAATCGAGACTGGGATTTGTCACTCCGTGTGACGGAGAGGTATCTCTGGGCCCACTCGGTAATGCATCATCATAATGAGCTCAATGTGACTAAGGAGTTAGCCACGGGATCATGCCTTACGGAATGAGTAAAGAGACTTGCTGGTAACGAGATTGAACAAGGTATAGGGATACCGATGATCGAATCTCGGGCAAGTAACATACCAATGGACAAAGGAAATTATATACGGGACTGATTGAATCCCCGACATCGTCGTTCATCCGATGAGATCATCGTGGAACATGTGGGAGCCAATATGGGTATCCAGATCCCGCTATTGGTTATGGGCCGGAGAGGTGTCTCGGTCATGTCTGCATGGTTCCTGAACCCGTAGGGTCTATACACTTAAGGTTCCGTGACGCTAGAGTTGTTATGGGAAATTGTATGTGGTTACAAAAAGTTTTTCGGAGTCTCGGGTGAGATCTCGGACGTCACGAGGAGTTCCGGAATGGTCCGGAGGTAAATATTTATATATGGGAAGTCCTATTTTGGCCACCGGAAAATGTTCGGGATTTTTCGGTATTGTACCGGGAAGGTTCTAGAAGGTTCTGGAGTGGGGCCCACCTGCATGGGGGGACCCACATGAACATGGGTAGTGGGGGAAAGGCCCCACACCCCTAGTCAAGGTGCACCAAGATCCCTCCTTAGAAGGAATAAGATCATATCCCGAAGGGATAAGATCAAGATCCCTAAAAAAAGGGGGATAACAATCGGTGGGGAAGGGAAATGATGGGATTTCTTTCCTCCCACCTTTGCCAATGCCCCAATGGACTTGGAGGGCAAGAAACCAGCCCCCTCCACCCCTATATATAGTGGGGAGGTGCATGGGAGCTGAACCCTTCCCCTGGCGCAGCCCTTCCCCCCTCCAACTCCTCCTCCTCCTCCGTAGTGCTTGGCGAAGCCCTGCCGGAGAACCGCAAGCTCCACCACCACGCCGTCGTGCTGCCGGAGCTCTCCCTCAACTTCTTCTCTCCCCTTGCTGGATCAAGAAGGAGGAGACGTCCCCGGGCTGTACGTGTGTTGAACGCGGAGGCGCCGTCCGTTCGGTGCTTGGATCGGATCTTCCGCGATTTGAATCGCCGCGAGTACGACTCCATCAACAACATTCTTGTAACGCTTCCGCTTATTGATCTTCAAGGGTATGAAGATGCACTCCCTCTCACTTGTTGCTAGCATCTCCTAGATTGATCTTGGTGACACGTAGGAAATTTTTGAATTATTACTACGTTCCCCAACAGTGGCATCATGAGCCAGGTTTATGCGTAGATTCTATGCACGAGTAGAACACAAGTAGTTGTGGGCGATGATTTGTTCAATTTGCTTACCGTTACTAGTCCTATCTTGATTCGGCGCCATTGTGGGATGAAGTTGCCCAGACCAACCTTACACGTACGCTTACGTGAGACAGGTTCCACCGACTGACATGCACTTGTTGCATAAGGTGGCTAGCGGGTGTCTGTCTCTCCCACTTTAGTCGGATCGGATTCGATGAAGAGGGTCCTTATTAAGGGTAAATAGCAATTGGCATATTACCGTTGTGTCTTTTGCGTAGGTAAGAAACATTCTTGCTAGAAACCCATAGCAGCCACGTAAAACATGCAACAACAATTAGAGGACGTCTAACTTGTTTTTGCAGGGTATGCTATGTGATGTGATATGGCCAAATGGATGTGATGAATTATATATGTGATGTATGAGATTGATCATATTCTTGTAATAGGAATCATGACTTGCATGTCGATGAGTATGACAACCGGCAGGAGCCATAGGAGTTGTCTTAATTTATTGTATGACCAGCGTGTCAATGAAAACGCCATGTAATTACTTTACTTTATTGCTAACCATTAGCCATAGTAGTAGAAGTAATAGTTGGCGAGAAAACTTCATGATGACACGATGATGGAGATCATAGTGTCATGCCGGTGATGATGGTGATCATGCCGCGCCTCGAAGATGGAGATCAAAAGCGCAAGATGATATTGGTCATATCATGTCACTTTATGATTTGCATGTGATGTTTATCATGTTTACATCTTATTTGCTTAGAACGACGGTAGCATAAATAAGATGATCCCTCACTAAAAATTTCAAGAAATGTGTTCCCCCTAAGTGTGCACCGTTGCGAAGGTTCATTGTTTCGAAGCACCACGTGATGATCGGGTGTGATAGATTCTAACATTCGCATACAACGGGTGTAAGCCAGATTTACACATGCGAAACACTTAGGTTGACTTGACGAGCCTAGCATGTACAGACATGGCCTCGGAACACGAGAGACCGAAAGGTCGAACATGAGTCGTATAGTAGATGCGATCAACATGGAGATGTTCACCGTTGATGACTAGTCCGTCTCACATCATGATCGGACACGGCCTAGTCGATTCGGATTATGTATCACTTAGATGACTAGAGGGATGTCTATCTGAGTGGGAGTTCATTAAATAATTTGATCAGATGAACTTAATTATCATGAACTTAGTCTAAAATTGTCTTTACAATCTATCTTGTAGATCCAATGGCCCACGCTAATGTTGCCCTCAACTTCAACACGTTCCTTGAGAAAACCAAGCTGAAAGACGATGGTAGCAACTATACGGACTGGGTCCGTAACTTGAGGATCATCCTCATAGCTGCCATGAAAGCATATGTCCTTGAAGCACCGCTAGGTGACGCACCCATTTGTAGGGTAATGCAGCAGAAAACAAAAAATTTCCGACCTACGCACCAGCCCAGGAACACTATGGAGACTGCATACAAGGTTTGATCATTTTCGTTACCGACTCGTAGCGCAGCGGAAGTAGAGTCGATGATGATCCTCGGTGCAGATCCCCGCAGCTAGGATTTACAACCTCCCGACCGCGAGGATGTACTCCCTCATCTGCCCCTCGAACAGCCCTCCGGGAGGCGGTCGGACAGTCCCTCGGACGGTGTCACGGACAGCCCTTCGGGAGGACCCTCGAAACTCGGACGGTTACTCGGACAACCCTTCGGGAGGACACTCGAACAGCCCCTCGGGCAAAAGGACAAAACTACGACCTCTCTACAGAGTTGCACACATACGGTGTCATCTATCCGGCAGGGCTTCGCCGTCCAGAACTAGTTCCCACCGGAACCAAGACAGCCTTTCGGCACTACGAAACTATTTCGTGGGAGGGAGAAAGAATGCCAGATCATGCATGGCTTTTGTGAGAGAGTTGGAGTGGAGTTGGAGAGCACCTCTCCTCCTCCTTATATAGTGGTGGAAGGGGTGGAGGGGGCTGAAACTCAGCCCACTAAACATGCACCCACCAAACAAGGAAAACATGTTCCCACCAAACATGGAGAAAACATGTTCCCTTGTCCATGGTGTTCCCCCAAGGGGCCCCACCTTCCTCCCAACACTCTCCACCATTTGTGGGGGCTGCCCCCCACCATGGGGGGCCCCCCCAACATTTTGTCCAGCCACAAGGGGCTGCCCCCTAAAGGGGGCGCCCCCAAAAACAGCCCCCACGATCTGTGGGATCTTGTCCCCTCACGCTGGGACAAGATGTTTTTCGCGACTATTATTTCTAAAAAATTCCGGAAGGTCCCAGAACATTTCCGGCACCCTCTAAAATTATTTGGTCGCACTCTGGAACATTTCCAGTATGGTGGTTTAATTTAAAACCATCTTTGTTTACCCGGTAAACAACTCCGGCAGCTCTGAAACTTTTTTTCGGTTTTTTCTCCAGAAATTACCAGACCAATCTGACAACCTCCAAAACATTCCCGGTGCTTGCCGAAACCTTTTTGGATCAATGGTTTTATCCGAAACAACTTTTTGGTTTTACCGAAACTTTTTCGGTGTTCTCTCCGGAACTTTTCCGTTGTCTCTGAAACTTTTCCAGTGACTTTCTCTCGGACTCCTTGTCTAGTATTCAGCAGATAGATGACCCTTAAGCGTGTGACCCTATAGGTTCGGTGAAGTATAGACATGACCGGAACACTTTCCGATCAATGATCAGCATCGGAGCCGTGGACACCCATATTGACACGAATGAATATTCGAGTGAACCTCCAGTTGCCGTGTGCTATTCCTGTTGCTTCGCGATATGTTACAAATACCCGAGGTGAGACATGTTGGCATTCTCGTGGATCAACAGCTTGTCCACTATGCTAGTTACCTCGTTACCGGTATTGTTCTCTTTTCTCGTTACCGTGTTCCGGCATCCCTGTGATCAAATCACATTGTGTCTGGCCAGACGATGATGGATACCGTAACACCGAGAGGGCCCAGAGATATCTCTCCATCGCCGGAGGAGCAAATCCCAATCTTGAGCTATCAAGTTACTTGACACACTTTTCCATGAACCCGTAAGCGGCCATAATAGCCACCCATTTACGGATGACGTTTAACAAACCCCAAAGTTCATGAAGCAAGCATGAAGAAACTCGATACTCTCATGGTCTAAGGAATCATGCAAACGTTAACCATCTCTGTGTTATTAACCATTAACTTGTGACGAATGTAACTCATAGCATAACATCAATTCGGGTCGATTCAACACAAATGTTCTTCTAACATTGTGCCCTCAAAGTTGCTGGCATAGACATGCCCATGATCAGGAAAACAGAACCATCATGCAACACTTGAGCTAGTCTTAGAGGCCAGACTAGGAATACATTTTATCATTTATTATTCCACATGTGCATATGAGTCTTCCTCCGAGCCTCGTTTTATTTGTAGACTCGAGAACCATAGCAGTTATAGCATGGAACATAAACCTAATTATGAATAGGGAGATAATCAATAACATTTATTATTGCCTCTAGGGCATATCTCCTACAGACTCCCACTTGCACTAGAGTCAATAATCTAGTCAATGCTAATGCACTTTACACCTGTGGCACACTGGTGTAAATATGCTTCGCTTGTGGTATAGCCTGAATGTCCAACGGATCTGACGACTTCAGCTCCGTGTGTATCTTTGCATATCCTCGCGTTTTCACGCTTTCACAAAATTCATATTTTGTGTGGACTTGGCTTGGTATGTATGCGAATCACAGGTCGAACCTGGATTCCTCAGACTGAGTTATGGAGCAACTACTTGCAGTAGTGTCCCATTGACAAAAGCCATCTTGGAACCATACTAAGTTCATGAATGAACTATATGATTCAACATCTTCTTTGTCACTTTAAAGGCGGCAACATACTTCGCCTCTGTTATAGAATTCGCCACAGTAACTTGTTTGGAACATTTTCCAACTAACTATGCCACCACATTGTGTGTTACACAAAACCCTTAATTTAAATTGAAAATCGCTTGGAGCATGGATGAAGACTGTATCGATGTAACCTTTTACAACGAACTCTTCATGATCTCCGCTTGCGAGAAAACATGTCATCAGTGCTACTATAGTACTCAATGACCCTTTGTCCCATGATCAGTACTTTTGATCACCTTGGTATCCATACTCGCAACACCTTGGGAGTATTGGACATATCTAGTTGTTTTACATACCATGGAATACATGATTAATCCAAACATGAAGGTGTGTGGAATCTCCATCATGTATTTTACTCATCAGTGTTTTGAGACACCGAGTCTTGTAAAAACTCTTTCCATGTGACTTCGGCAAGAATCACTCCTTGGTGTTTTAAATGCTAAAAGGTTTTAGCACCTTGTCAATATGTATTCATTGCTTAGCCCCATTAGGTAAATCTATCTCCATAGATCATCATGCCTAATATTGAGGCTATTTAGCCTAAGCACTTCATCAAAAAACTATTTTCAAACGAAGTCCTAATTCGTGTCAAGAAATTTATTTCCAATTACCAATGTGTCAAGCACACAAGGTTTTTAGAAATATTATTATGCTCCCACTTACTTTCTTGAATTACAAGCATCTTCGTTACCCATTGATGAAGTCAAACCCCTTTGACCATTTCATCAAAACACGAAGATTCCGACTCCATTTTGCTCTCGTCTGTCCATCGCTGGAACTCTGAAGTTTGCATACCTACTAGCATCCTCTGGATCGACAAATTACTTTGGACTGTATCACATACAAGTCCTAGGTTTTATTTCCATCAGATGGAAATCCTTTTGTCATCCATGTTTCATATCTCATGATTGAAATATGTATTAATTGCTAGTTCAACCCGAACCGACTTTAAGCATCGCTACGGTGAGACAATCTCATCGTAGTCAACTCTTTGAACTTGTTATTGCAACAAGTCGAGCTTTATGGATAAAACATTTTTATCCATATCAGTTTTAAGTTCCATAAATATTCGTTAGACTCTAAGTCTTCCGAAAGGTGTATCAAGGTTTTAATCTTGAATCACTTATGTGGAAACTAACTCGGGTTGCATTGGCATTTAGCCAATTCCGGAGTCAGGGCCCATCAACGCTTCCTTGTGTATCGTAGGTATATTGTTGTCTAACAACAATATCTCGTTTGCGCACCTGAGAGGTTTGCACGAGCCTTGCCTACGTGGTTCAGCTGCAAGTTTGACCGAAGTCCATACATTTTATTGTAGAGACTTCCGTATCAGTCGTAGTAGCAAACTCTGGAATTACTTCCAAGGTCTCTTTCCTTTGACCTGATGACGAAGATACTGGTTATCTCGTCAAGTTGCACTGTCCTCCCACTCACCTTTTGTAAGAACTATTCTCTTTAAAGGCATACCGTTTTGTGACGAAAACCTTTGCCTCGGTATAGTGGTGGGGGAATACCCAATGACTTGGGATAACCTACAAAGTAGCACTTGTCTGATTTGGAATAGGTTTGTAACCTTTTACACAAGCCCCATATTCCAAATGTTAAGAAAAGATATAACATGGTTGGGCGTACCATACCATTGCGTCATTTCAATAGACCTGATGAAGCTCTTTTCAGTGTAAAAGCCGCAGTCTCTAAAGCATCACTTTTAAAAGGGATAATGCCAAATTTATTTATGTCATCTTTGATCTCACCATATCATAAATGGTTCGATTACATCTTCACGGACTTTCCACTTGCAGTGGTGTTCCGGGAGGTGCAAGTGATGAAACCCCTTTCACAACTCATCAGACATTCGCTAAACTTGTAACTCAAATATTTCTTTCTGCAATCGAATTGTAGAAACATAATTTTCTTGTTACAATAACTTCTACTTCATATTTGAAAACCTTTCAAATGATTTCAAAAGATCCATACTTACGTCTCATCAAGTAAATATCCACATATCTACTTGAGTCATTTCTAAAGATAGATAAATCCACTACTTGCAACAACCTTTATCGGACTACACACATCAAATGTATGATCACCAATAAGTTTGTTGTCCGTTCCTTATGGCCTGTGAACGGTATTTCAGTCACTTCTCTTTTCGGAGGAAAGTTGCAAGTGTCAGATGATTCAAAATCAAACGACTTCAAAATCCATCATAATGGAATTTATCCATGCGGGTTTCTCCAATGTGACCAAATGCAGTGCCACACTTGTGTGGTATTCTTTTAGTCTTGCGACATTTAGCGTCAGTGTTATGGATGTATCATATTACCATCAATATTCATAACATACATCCCATCTAGGATGGAAGCATGGCCCTTCATGTTATTCATAATACTGAACAACAATTGTTGTTTTTATGAACAACTCTTTTGCAACAAACATTGTGTAATGGGCTAGAGTGTATGAAACTCTAAAATGAATTATGAAAGTAAACCCAGAGGTAATGTATTATTATCAATATTCATAACATACATCTCATTCATAATGAAAGTATGGCCCTTATGTTATTCATAACATCGAACATCAAAAGTTCTCTTATAAACAACCTTCTTGCAAGATACCTTATGCAATGGGCTAGAGTTTGTGAAACTCCAAATGAATTATAAAAATAAATACAGACGGTAATACACCGATGGAAGGTATAGTAACATTTACTATGTTCCCTGTGTATACCTAAAACTCATTTCTGGCTAGTCTTTCAGGCCATAGTAGTTCTTACATCGAGTTGCAACAGAATGCAATCGAGCGGGTATCTTTGTGATTAACTCACAATACCTAAAAATTAGTGATTAACATGTTTAACCATAATTCCCAAGAACTATATCTTTGACCAGCCTTCTATACATCAAAAACTTGTATGACATTCATACATGAGCTGGAT
This sequence comes from Thinopyrum elongatum, assembly GCA_011799875.1. Taxonomy (NCBI): domain Eukaryota; kingdom Viridiplantae; phylum Streptophyta; class Magnoliopsida; order Poales; family Poaceae; genus Thinopyrum; species Thinopyrum elongatum. The sequence goes on from CM022299.1 coordinate 627,497,326, forward strand.
ATTCCAGTCTTCTTTCCTTTTTGCCATTATACTTCTAACAGTTTAACTTTTAGTATTTCTCCTACTCTCAGAAGAAGCACCGAACTTAAGAGTGGCGTTAGCCCCGGACTTCCTAGGTGTGTAAGTCACACTAACATCCTTCGGACACTTCCTTTCTCTTTAAGTTGTTGTTTTATTCACCTTTCATCATATGACAGGCGTTCTTCTGGATCCCTCTCTTATCAGTCTAATGCATAGTAAACTCCTTTACTAATAGTTTGCAAACAAACATTGCTTTGGATATCTCATATCTTTTAGCCTTTGTCTGTCTCTGAAAATGATTTTCAGATTCCATGAATATCACATAACTATCCAAACTTTCAAAGTTCAGGTCTCATGGAAGCAAATGTATTGCACTTGACTGAAATGGAATTCTAGCTTTTGGATCGAAGGACGAGAGTCACATGATCCATAGCATAAGCGAGAGAATACCAAAGTATGCGATAGGACAAAGTCCTTCTCGGCACTCTTGAGGACAATCCTCACATTACGTTACCAACCGTAAAGTTTTAACCAGATATTTAACAGCTATTAAATTTTAAATAGGGAAGGTGGAAATGCGAGCCATTATTCTACAACTATTATGCATATAACACTTAGACAGTGTCCACAATTAATTGCACTGAGAATTAAACAAGTTAATTCAACAGTGCGCTCCCACTCAAATCAATATCTCTCATAATTGATTGTGAGTGATTCAAGACCCGCATTTCCATTCAACGCCATTGAACGAGATGAACACTGATGGCGCGAACTTCAATCGGTAGGCAAACTTGCCGATCACATCTCTATGTGACTCTTGTTCATCTTTCGATGGGCGTGTTCCGAGCTTAGGGAGATCCTTCCAGAACGTCAAGACAACCAAGTGATCTCGCTGCGAGGTCTCAACTCACCCGCCTCACACATCCCTAATCGTTCGCACCCAGGGAGATCCTGCGATACCCCGAAAAGTTAGGTGCCATGACGGTGCTACACTTGGGAGAACACTAACTACTTGATATTTTGTGAGAGATCACCCTAATAAAAAGCGGCTACCGCGCAATCAAGAAGGGTGCATCATAAGGGATAAACATCTCAGGCAATTCATAATAGCATGATATGGTATAGCCCTTTCTGACGGAGAAGTCTTGTATTTCTTCGTCTTCGGCATTCGCGTCGGTGTTTACCTTTGCGAAGATTGCCACCACCTTGTCGACGCACCAGATAATATTGCTATCTCTATAGCTAATAAAATAATGCATTACAACAAGGTTGACACACAGGTCATTTAAAGTGCAATCATATGGCTCCAGCCATCATGCCAAATCATGACACGCAGGTCATGTTAATCAATTTACATCATATAGTCATCTCATACATAATCAAATTATTATGAGCACTGCTATACCACATCATATCCACATGCAAACCCTCCTGCAAAACCAAGTTAGACGCCTCTAATCGGTTCATGCAAAAACTTCTTTTACGTGGCTTCTAAGGTTTCGAAACAAACCGAAGCTACCAACGTCCATCATCAAGTATGATAATTCAAGTCGCTAGATTAACTTTCCAGGGTATATGAAAACCGAGATAATAAAATCTCGAGCCCCATACTAAACTTCGTCATACGCATGACCCCCGTGCAGATCATATCTGCATTGCCCTTTCGTCTGCGAAACATCCATCTTTCTTTAACTAAAGTGGAACCCAAAGAACTGTTAGCACTTCGTTGATCTGTCAATCAGCATACTCAGGAGCAGCATGAAAGGATCGTGGATTGCCAGAACTTTGTGAGATTCCACAATGCTGTCAAGATCAGGACTACGAAAATTCAAGGGAAGTAACAAGAACATCGGGTAACAGATTTCATCTGCTACCCGCACAAATAATTTTCAGTAATAGAACTCATCTACTACCTAATTATATTGTGCAACACCCATACATCTCATGTATTCTAGATCACAACCTGCATCTACGCATAGCACGGCTCATGATGCCACTGTAGGGCAATGCAGCAGAAAACAAAAAAATTCCGACCTACGCACCAGCCCAGGAACACTATGGAGACTGCATACAAGGTTTGATCATTTTCGTTACCGACTCGTAGCGCAGCGGAAGTAGAGTCGATGACGATCGTCGGTGCAGATCCCCGCAGCTAGGATTTACAACCTCCCAACCGCGAGGATGTACTCCCTCATCTGCCCCTCGAACAGCCCTCCGGGAGGCGGTCGGACAGTCCCTCGGACGGTGTCACGGACAGCCCTTCGGGAGGACCCTCGAAACTCGGATGGTTACTCGGACAACCCTTCGGGAGGACACTCGAACAGCCCCTCGGGCAAAAGGACAAAACTACGACCTCTCTACAGAGTTGCACACATACGGTGTCATCTATCCGGCAGGGCTTCGCCGTCCAGAACTAGTTCCCACCGGAACCCAGACAGCCTTTCGGCACTACGAAACTATTTCGTGGGAGGGAGAAAGAATGCCAGATCATGCATGGCTTGTGTGAGAGAGTTGGAGTGGAGTTGGAGAGCACCTCTCCTCCTCCTTATATGGTGGTGGAAGGGGTGGAGGGGGCTGAAATTCAGCCCACTAAACATGCACCCACCAAACAAGGAAAACATGTTCCCACCAAACATGGAGAAAACATGTTCCCTTGTCCATGGTGTTCCCCCAAGGGGCCCCACCTTCCTCCCAACACTCTCCACCATTTGTGGGGGCTGCCCCCCACCATGGGGGCCCCCCCAACATTTTGTCCAGCCACAAGGGGCTGCCCCCTAAAGGGGGCGCCCCCAAAAACAGCCCCCACGATCTGTGGGATCTTGTCCCCTCACGCTGGGACAAGATGTTTTCCGCGACTATTATTTCTAAAAAATTCCGGAAGGTCCCAGAACATTTCTGGCACCCTCTAAAATTATTTGGTCGCACTCTGGAACATTTCCAGTATGGTGGTTTAATTTAAAACCATCTTTGTTTACCCGGTAAACAACTCCGGCAGCTCCGAAACTTTCTTTCGGTTTTTTCTCCAGAAAAATTCCAGAAATTACCAGACCAATCTGACAACCTCCAAAACATTCCCGGTGCTTGCCGAAACCTTTTTGGATCAATGGTTTTATCCGAAACAACTTTTCGGTTTTACCGAAACTTTTTCGGTGTTCTCTCCGGAACTTTTCCGTTGTCTCTGAAACTTTTCCAGTGACTTTCTCTCGGACTCCTTGTCTAGTATTCAGTAGATAGATGACCCTTAAGTGTGTGACCCTATAGGTTTGGTGAAGTATAGACATGACCGGAACACTTTCCGATCAATGATCAGCATCGGAGCCGTGGACACCCATATTGACCCCTATACCCACACGAATGAATATTCGAGTGAACCTCCAGTTGCCGTGTGCTATTCCTGTTGCTTCGCGATATGTTACAAATACCCGAGGTGAGACATGTTGGCATTCTCGTGGATCAACAGCTTGTCCACTATGCTAGTTACCTCGTTACCGGTATTGTTCTCTTTTCTCGTTACCGTGTTCCGGCATCCCTGTGATCAAATCACATTGTGTCTGGCCAGACGATGATGGATACCGTAACACCGAGAGGGCCCAGAGATATCTCTCCATCGCCGGAGGAGCAAATCCCAATCTTGAGCTATCAAGTTACTTGACACACTTTTCCATGAACCCGTAAGCGGCCATAATAGCCACCCATTTACGGATGACGTTTAACAAACCCCAAAGTTCATGAAGCAAGCATGAAGAAACTCGATACTCTCATGGTCTAAGGAATCATGCAAACATTAACCATCTCTGTGTTATTAACCATTAACTTGTGACGAATGTAACTCATAGCATAACATCAATTCGGGTCGATTCAACACAAATGTTCTGCTAACATTGTGCCCTCAAAGTTGCTGGCATAGACATGCCCATGATCAGGAAAACAGAACCATCATGCAACACTTGAGCTAGTCTTAGAGGCCAGACTAGGAATACATTTTATCATTTATTATTCCACACGTGCATATGAGTCTTCCTCCAAGCCTTGTTTTATTTGTAGACTCGAGAACCATAGCAGTTATAGCATGGAACATAAACCTAATTATGAACAGGGAGATAATCAATAACATTTATTATTGCCTCTAGGGCATATCTCCTACACCATTTTCCCAGCAACTCAAGACGTTATGAATGCCTGGCAGTCGCGTAGTGATGATTACTCCCTGGTTCAGTGCGGCATGCTTTACAGCTTAGAACCGGGGCTCTAAAAGCGTTTTGAGCAACACAGAGCATATGAGATGTTCCAAGAGCTGAAAATGGTTTTCCAAGCTCATGCCCGGGTTGAGAGATATGAAGTCTCCGACAAGTTCTACAGTTGTAAGATGGAGGAAAACCGCTTGTCTCAACTGGGAGTTAATCTTCCAGATGACTCGGTCGTTGACAGGATCCTCTAGTTGCTTCCACCTAGCTACAAGAGCTTTGTGATGAACTACAATATGCAAGGGATGGAGAAGTCCATTCCTGAGTTATATTCAATGCTGAAATCAGCGGAGGTGGAGATCAGAAAGGAACATCAAGTGTTGATGGTGAATAAGACAACTAGTTTCAAGAAAGGCAAGGGTAAGAAGAACTTCAAGAAGGACGGCAAGGGAGTTGCCGCGCCCGGTAAGTCAGTTGCCAAGAAGAAGCCAAAGAATGGACCCAAGCCTGAGACTGAGTGCTTTTATTGCAAGGGAAATGGTCACTGGAAGCGGAACTGCCCCAAGTACTTAGCGGATAAGAAGGTCGGCAACGCCAAAGGTATATATGATATACATGTTATTGATGTGTACCTTACCAGCGCTCGTAGTAGCTCCTGGGTATTTGATACCGATGCGGTTGCTCACATTTGTAACTCAAAACAGGAGCTGCGGAATAAGCAGAGACTGGTGAAGGACGAGGTGACGATGCGCGTCGGGAATGGTTCCAAGGTCGATGTGATCGCCGTTGGCACGCTACCTCTACATTTACCTTTGGGATTAGTTTTAAATCTCAATAATTGTTATTTAGTGCCAGCTTTGAGCATGAACATTGTATATGGATCTCGTTTAATGCGAGATGGCTACTCATTTAATTCTGAGAATAATGGTTGTTCTATTTATATGAGAGATATGTTTTATGGTCATGCCCCGCTGGTCAATGGTTTATTTTTATTGAATCTCGAACATGATGTTACACATATTCATAGTGTGAATGCCAAAAGATGTAACGTTGATAATGATAGTCCCACATACTTGTGGCACTGCCGCCTTGGTCACATTGGTGTCAAACGCATGAAGAAACTCCATGCAGATGGACTTTTGGAGTCTCTTGATTATGAATCATTTGACACGTGCGAACCATGACTCATGGGCAAAATGACCAAGACTCCGTTCTCCGGAACAATGGAGCGAGCAACCAACTTGTTGGAAATAATACATACTGATGTATGCGGTCCAATGAGCGTTGAGGCTCGCGGTGGCTATCGTTATGTTCTCACCCTCACTGATGACTTAAGTAGATATGGTTATGTCTACATAATGAAACACAAGTCTGAGACCTTTGAAAAGTTCAAGGAATTTCAGAGCGAGGTAGAGAATCAACGTGACAGGAAAATAATGTTCTTACGATCAGATCATGGAGGAGAATACTTGAGTCACGAGTTTGGCATGCACTTAAGGAAATGTGGAATTGTTTCACAACTCACGCCGCCTGGAACACCTCAGCGTAATGGTGTGTCCGAACATCGTAATCCCACTCTATTGGATATGGTGCGATCTATGATGTCTCTTACTGATCTACCGCTATCATTTTGGGGTTATGCTTTAGAGACTGCCACATTCACTTTAAATAGGGCACAGTCTAAATCCGTTGAGACGACACCGTATGAATTATGGTTTGGGAAGAAACCTAAGCTATCGTTTCTGAAAGTTTGGGGATGCGATGCTTATGTCAAGAAACTTCAACCTGAAAAGCTCGAACCCAAATCGGAAAAATGCGTCTTCATAGGATACCCTAAGGAAACTATTGGGTATACCTTCTACCTCAGATCCGAAGGCAAGATCTTTGTTGCCAAGAATGGATCCTTTCTGGAGAAAGAGTTTCTCTTGAAAGAAGTAAGTGGGAGGAAAGTAGAACTTGACGAGGTACCCCCTCTTGAACCGGAGAGTAGCGCAGCTCAGGAAGATGTTTCTGTGGTGCCTGCACCAACTAGAGAGGAAGTTAATGATGATGATCATGAAACTTCGGGTCAAGTTGCTACTGAACTTCGTAGGTCCACGAGGACACGTTCCGCACCAGAGTGGTACGGCAACCCTGTCCTGGAAATCATGTTGTTAGACAACGGTGAACCTTTGAACTATGAAGAAGCGATGGCGAGCCCGGATTCCAACAAATGGCTTGAAGCCATGAAATCCGAGATAGGATCCATGTATGAAAACAAAGTATGGACTTTGACGGACTTGCCCGATGATCGGCAAGCCATAGAGAATAAGTGGATCTTTAAGAAGAAGACTGACGCGGATGGTAATGTGACCGTCTATAAGGCTCGGCTTGTCGCTAATGGTTATCGACAAGTTCAAGGGGTTGACTACGATGAGACCTTCTCACCCGTAGCGAAGCTGAAGTCCGTCCGAATCATGTTAGCAATTGCCGCATTCTATGATTATGATATCTGGCAAATGGACGTCAAAACGGCATTCCTTAATGGTTTCCTTAAGGAAGAATTGTATATGATGCAGCCGGAAGGTTTTGTCGATCCTAAGAATGCTGACAAAGTATGCAAGCTCCAGCGCTCCATCTATGTGCTGGTGCAAGCATCTCGGAGTTGGAACATTCGCTTTGATGAAATGATCAAAGCGTTTGGGTTTATACAGACTTATGGAGAAACCTGTATTTACAAGAAAGTGAGTGGGAGCTCTGTAGCATTTCTCATATTATATGTGGATGACATACTATTGATGGGAAATGATATAGAACTTTTGGAAAGCATAAAGGCCTACTTGAATAAGTGTTTTTCAATGAAGGACCTTGGAGAAGCTGCTTACATATTAGGCATCAAGATCTATAGAGATAGATCGAGATGCCTCATTGGTCTTTCACAAAGCACATACCTTGACAAGATATTGAAGAAGTTCAATATGGATCAGTCCAAGAAGGGGTTCTTGCCTGTATTGCAAGGTGTGAGATTGAGCGCAGCTCAACGCCCGACCTCGGCAGAAGAAAGAGAAAAGATGAGTGTCATCCCCTATGCCTCAGCCATAGGCTCTATTATGTATGCCATGCTGTGTACCAGACCTGATGTGAACCTTGCCATAAGTTTGGTAGGGAGGTACCAAAGTGATCCCGGAATGGAACACTGGACAGCGGTCAAGAATATCCTGAAGTACCTGAAAAGGACTAAGGATATGTTTCTCATTTATGGAGGTGCCGAAGAGCTCGTCGTAAAGGGTTACGTCGATGCTAGCTTTGACACAGATCTGGATGACTCCAAGTCACAAACCGGATACGTGTACATTTTGAATGGTGGGGCAGTCAGCTGGTGCAGTTGCAAGCAAAGCGTCGTGGCGGGATCTACATGTGAAGCGGAGTACATAGCTTCTTCAAAAGCAGCTCAGGAAGGAGTCTGGATGAAGGAGTTTATCACCGACATAGGAGTGATTCCCAATGCATCGGGCCCGATGACTCTCTTCTGTGACAACACTAGAGCTATTGCCATTGCCAAGGAGCCCAGGTTTCATAGGAAGACCAAGCACATCAAGCGCCGCTTCAATTCCATTCATGAATATATTCAAGATGGATACATAGATATTTGTAAAGTACATACGGATCTGAATGTCGCAGATCCGTTGACTAAACCACTTCCACGAGCAAAACATGATCAACACCAGAACTCTATGGGTGTTCGATTCATCACAATGTAACTAGATTATTGACTCTAGTGCAAGTGGGAGACTGTTGGAAATATGCCCTAGAGGCAATAATAAAATGGTTATTATTATATTTCCTTGTTCATGATAATTGTCTATTGTTCATGCTATAAATGTATTAACCGGAAACCGTAATACATGTGTGAATACATAGACCACAGCATGTCCCTAGTGAGCCTCTAGTTGACTAGCTCGTTGATCAATAGATGGTTGTGGTTTCGTGACCATGGACATTGGATGTCGTTGATAACGGGATCACATCATTAGGAGAATGATGTGATGGACAAGACCCAATCCTAAGCATAGCACAAGATCGTGTAGTTCGTTTGCTAGAGCTCTTCTAATGTCAAGTATCATTTCCTTAGACCATGAGATTGTGCAACTCCCAGATACCGTAGGAATGCTTTGGGTGTATCAAACGTCACAACATAACTGGGTGACCATAAAGGTGTACTACAGGTATCTCCGAAAGTGTCTGTTGGGTTGGCACGAATCGAGACTGGGATTTGTCACTCCGTATGACGGAGAGGTATCTCTGGGCCCACTCGGTAATGCATCATCATAATGAGCTCAATGTGACTAAGGAGTTAGCCATGGGATCATGCGTTATGGAACGAGTAAAGAGACTTGCCGGTAATGAGATTGAACAAGGTATAGGGATACCGACGATCGAATCTCGGGCAAGTAACATACCGATGGACAAAGGGAATTGTATACGGGATTGATTGAATCCCCGACATCGTGGTTCATCCGATGAGATCATCGTGGAACATGTGGGAGCCAATATGGGTATCCAGATCCCGCTATTGGTTATTGGCCGGAGAGTTGTCTCGGTCATGTCTGCATGGTTCCCGAACCCGTAGGGTCTACACACTTAAGGTTCCGTGATGCTAGAGTTGTTATGGAAAATTGTATGTGGTTACCGAAAGTTGTTCGGAGTCTCGGATGAGATCCCGGACGTCATGAGGAGTTCCAGAATGGTCCGGAGGTAAAGATTTATATATTGGAAGTCCTATTTTGGCCACCGGAAAATGTTCGGGATTTTTCGGTATTGTACCGGGAAGGTTCTAGAAGGTTCCGGAGTGGGGCCCACCTGCATGGGGGGACCCACATGAACGTGGGTAGTGGGGGCAAGGCCCCACACCCCTGGTTAAGGCGCACCAAGATCCCCCCTTAGAAGGAATAAGATCATATCCCGAAGGGATAAGATCAAGATCCCTAAAAAAGGGGGATAACAATCGGTGGGGAAGGGAAAGGATGGGATTTCTTTCCTCCCACCTTTGCCAATGCCCCAATGGACTTGGAGGGCAAGAAACCAGCCCCCTCCACCCCTATATATAGTGGGGAGGTGCATGGGAGCTGAACCCTTCCCCTGGCGCAGCCCTTCCCCCCTCCAACTCCTCCTCCTCCTCCGTAGTGCTTGGCGAAGCCCTGCCGGAGAACCGCAAGCTCCACCACCACGTCGTCGTGTTGCCAGAGCTCTCCCTCAAGTTCTCCTCTCCCCTTGCTGGATCAAGAAGGAGGAGACGTCCCTGGGCTGTACGTGTGTTGAACGCGGAGGCGCCGTCCGTTTGGCGCTTGAATCGGATCTTCCGCGATTTGAATCGCCGCGAGTACGACTCCATCAACCGCGTTCTTGTAACGCTTCCGCTTAGCGATCTTCAAGGGTATGGAGATGAACTCCCTCTCACTTGTTGCTAGCATCTCCTAGATTGATCTTGGTGACACGTAGGAAATTTTTGAATTATTACTATGTTCCCCAACAACAAAGACCCTTCAGAAGCAATTCAAGACTTGTCTATTGGCAAGATTCACCCAACGGAGGTGAAGGAGAGTACCTCGTCCATTCAAGTGGAAGCCTCAACTTCACACCAAGGTGAACCACAAGTTGACTTGGAGGCATCCACAAGTGGAACATGTCAAGATGAAGGAAACGAGGAAGTACAACAAGATGAACCTCATCGACCTCCTTCTCCACCTCCACAAGAGAACAACAACACCAACAACAATGAAGAAGGACAAGAGGAAGAACAAGATGATGAAGAGGATGTTCCACCCCAACCCAAATAAAAGCTCTCACGAGTTAGAGCAAGAGTTTCAAGAGATCGTCCCGTCGAAAAAAAAATTTATGACATCCAAACCGGGAGAATCACTCGCTCTAAAACTCATGTGGCTAACTTTTGTGAACATTACTCATTCATTTATAGTATTGAACCAATGAAGGTTGAAGAAGCTCTTGATGATCCAGATTGGGTGAATGCCATGCATGAAGAGCTACACAATTTTGAGAGGAAGCAAGTGTGGACATTGGTAGAAAAGCCGGACGATGACCAAAATGTCATTGGAACCAAGTGGTTGTTTTGGAATAAGCAAGATGAATATGGACAAGTTGTACGCAACAAGGCCCATCTCGTCGCCCAAGGCTACATGCAAATCAAAGGTATGGACTATGGTGAGACTTATGCCTCCGTTGCTAGACTTGAGTCCATACGCATCTTACTTGCTTATGCCAATCATCATGATATCACTTTATACCAAATGGACATTAAAAGTGCTTTTCTAAATGGTGAAATTGAGGAGGAAGTTTATGCTAAACAACCTCCCGGCTTTGTTAATCCCAAGAAACCTACTCATGTTTACAAACTTCACAAATCTCTTTATGGTCTTAAACAAGCTACTAGAGCGTGGTATAAATGCTTGACTAAGTTCCTTATTGAAAAAGGCTTTGAAATTGGAAAAATTGATTCTGCACTTTTTACCAAAAGGGTTAATGGAGAATTATTTGTGTGCCAAATTTATGTGGATGATATCATATTTGGTTCGACTAACCCTCATTTTAGTGAAAAGTATGGAAGGCTAATGTCGGATAAGTTTGAGATGTCTATGATGAGTGAACTCAAATTCTTTCTTGGTTTGCAAATCAAGAAAACTAAGGAGGGTACCTTTGTTTCCCAAACAAAGTATACCAAGGACTTATTCAAGAAGTTCAACATGCAAGAAAGCAAAGGTATGAAAACACCCATGCCTACTAGTGGACATCTTGACTTGACTAAGGATGGCAAACCGGTTGACCAAAAGGTTTACCGCTCTATGATTGGTTCATTGTTATATCTATGTGCCTCTCGTCCTGATATTATGCTAAGTGTGTGCATGTGTGCACGATATCAAGTGGCCCATAAAGAATGTCATCTTAAGGCTGTGAAAAGGATAGTGAGATACTTAATTCATACACCAAACTTTGGCATTTGGTATCCTAAGAGGTCTTCTTTTGATCTTGTTGGCTACTCCGACTCGGACTATGCCGGTGACAAGGTTGATAGAAAGTCCACTTCGGGTATTTGTCAATTTCTTGGTAGATCTCTTGTGTCTTGGTCCTCCAAGAAACAAAACTCGGTATCCTTATCTACCGCCGAAGCGGAATACATTGCCGCCGGTTCATGTTGTGCTCAATTACTTTGGATGACCCAAACTCTTAAAGATTATGGGATATATGTGAAACATGTTCCATTGCTATGTGATAATGAAAGTGCTATTAAGATTGCTCACAATCCCGTGCAACACTCTCGAACTAAGCATATTGAAGTTCGTCATCATTTCATTCGAGATCATGTTGCTAAAGGAGACATCAATCTTAAGCATGTTCATACCGATAAGCAATTGGCGGATATATTCACCAAACCGCTTGATGAGAAAGTATTTTGCCATTTGAGAGGTGAATTGAACATCATTGATGCCTCAAACTTGGAGTAGAAACTCCATTTGGATACATGCAAGGCATAAGCTTGCCTTTTTAACTAATCCACAATATTTCTCTTATGATGTTGATCATATGTCTTGGATCTATACTTGTACCCTTGCATGTTATCTAACCCTTGTAGGTACTTGGATGAGCCCAAATCTATGAGATTGCAAGCCACTCGCATCTAGAGCAATCTCTACATCACTAAGTCTCTACAATATGGTGGTTGAAGACAAGGAAGCACGAATTCACTCAATATATCCTTTGACAAATTCTATATATCAAATTTCATTTGGTATCAAGTTTCATGATTTTCATTTTGGATACACAAGTGCTCTTCCTTGCAAGACTAACCCATGTAGGAAGATGAGCTCAAACTATAAGTGATGCTCCCAACTCTTGATGAACCACATCAACCTTGAGCATCCAACACAAGTTCGACTACATGATCAAGATCAACACCACCACCTAAGGTATGTTATTCCATCTTAGAGAAGCTTTGCTCCAAGTCATGAGTCAAAGCAACTCAACAAGATGTGAATACATCAAAATGCTTAAATGAAAAATGGTAACCCCATTTTGAGCTTAAACGATGAGTATGACCTATGATCAAGTGATCTCACTTGACTCCTAAGTCAGTATACTCTAGCATAGGTGACTTTGTCGCCGACCTCCTCTAGATGAAGTTCTCTAGTGTTTCTATGTTCACTTACTTTGTGTTTTGCATATGTTTCTTGCTTTTTTTGTCTCCCTCTATCAAAAAAAAACTTCATCTAGATCTCTTTTCTTTTTGACTGTTTTTCTCTGCATCTAATTCATTGCAAATTCTTCAGTTAATTCCTTGCAAATCTTTGTGTGATCTTATTTGCCAAGTGAGCTGAGGTGATAATTTTTTTCCTAAGTATTGAACTCGGCCTCACCGATTCATGCCTATCGGCTAGACCGAACTACAAGAACACCTTGTAGACAGTTCATCGGTACAACCGACGAGGAGTAACCCGGTCTGAGCGATATGCATCATCACTGACACTGCCAACTCGGTGTCACCGATGAAACTGGATCGGCACTACCGATTTCACTACTGAGAAAACTTTTTGCCATTACAATTGTCATTTCTTCTCCAGCTCCACTCGATGATTCTTATCCTCTACTCGCATCCTAGACTACATGCTGCTTTGCACTGTGACTCAAGGACCAAACCTATTTGACTCATGCTCCAGAAGTTCCCTTCTTGGAAATTGATGTCAAAGGGGGAGAGAGAGCACAAAGCTTATCACATGGAGAGAAAGCACATCTTAGCTTCTCCAGATGCTTATTAACAATAGAGGAGAGATGTCACATGTCTTTAAGAGGGGAAAGAGACATGTATGTTGTGTTTGTTTTGCTCTGATTTTCTCTTACCCTACCTTCTCCCATTATCCAATATCAGATTCAGGGGGAGAAATAGTCCATATCTAAGGGAAGAAAATCTTTGGAATTCATTGCATATCTTTAATCTTTGGGGACATGTCTATACCCAAATAGAGTACTAAGTACTAACTCACTACATGTCATCCCAGTCTTGGTACTCTTGTGGTTTTCTGAACTTGCTTTGTCTAGTAGTGTTTTTGTGTTATCTAACCCTGTTTTATCAAAGTCATCTCTTCCAAAGCCAGCTCAAGACCACAAGGTAAGTATATGCATCACACTCATGTGCATGATGATCTCTTGCTGATGTACATATTGTTTGCAAGAAGGACTCATGAACATGAAGATACATTCCCTGTATCTACATCATTTGCTCTGATGCATATAGCCAAGATACATGTAACTCATTGCTTGCTCTGACATGCTTATGCATTCACATGTTCTCATGTTCTATCTTTACATGATTGCATACATGTAGGGGGAGCCTATGCATGATACATGTCCTTCGAAAGCTTTACTTGTTATCCTTCAAATCCTTATCTAAAGCTTTGATGTATGTTGTCATCAATTACCAAAAAGGGGGAGATTGAAAGCACAAGTGCTCCTTGTGAAAGCACAAGTGCTCCCTGGGTGATTTTGGTAATTAATGTCAACATATCTCTTGTTGGACTAATATCTTTATCTAGTATATTTCAGAAAGTTCAACAATGGCGTGTCATGGACAAGAGGATGTGGAACCCCTTCAAAATGCTAAGGACAAATATTGGCAAAAGCTCAAGACTCTTCATTTCTATTTTAGTGATCCAAGATCACATTGAGTCCATAGGAAAAGCCAATACTATTAAAAGGGGATGAGGTGTTGCTTAATGGTCTACTTGCTCAAAGTGCTTAGTGATATGCTCCAAAGCCCTCAACCACTTTCTCAAAATCCAAATATGTCCTAAACCTAAAGTCAAACTCGGCCCCACCGATTTGACCTATCCAGCGCCACCGAGTTCCTTTGACATAGCCATAGCCAAAAACCCTAATTAGTTCGGTCTCACCGATAGGGATCTCGGTCTCACCGATATGGGATTGCAAACTCTCTGTTTCCCTTCGTAACGTTTCGGTCTTACCAAAATGAGCGATCGGTCCCACCGAGTTCGCAATGCAAACTCTCTGTTTCCCTTCGTAACGTTTTGGTCTTACCGAGATGAGCGATCGGTCCCACCGACTTTGCCTGACCAACTCTCAGTTTGCTCATTGCTGAAATTGGTCTCACCGAGTTCATGCAATCGGTCACACCGAGATGAGGTTTTGCCCTAACCCTAGCACATCGGTCCCACCGAGTTGATCATATCGGTCCCACCAAGAATCCTAACGTTCACACTTTGAACTGAATCGGTCTCACCGAGTTCACCTATTCGGTCTGACCGAGTTGGGTCAAATGTGTGTAACGGTTAGATTTTGTGTGGAGGCTATATATATACCCCTCCACCCCCTTCTCTATTCAAGAGAGAGCCATCAGAACGTGCCTACACTTCCAGTACTCATTTTTTGAGAGAGAACCACCTACTCATGTGTTGAGACCAAGACATTCCAATCCTACCACAAGAATCTTGATCTCTAGCCTTCCCCAAGTTGCTTTCCACTCAAATCATCTTTCCACCATTGCCAAATCTGTGAGAGAGAGTTGAGTGTTGGGGAGACTATCATTTGAAGCACAAGAGCAAGGAGTTCATCATCAACACACCATTTATTACCTTTTGGAGAGTGGTGTCTCCTAGATTGGTTAGGTGTCACTTGGGAGCCTCCGACAAGATTGTGGAGTTGAACCAAGGAGTTTGTAAGGGCAAGGAGATTGCTTACTTCGTGAAGATCTACCCAAGTGAGGCAAGTCCTTCGTGGGCGATGGCCATGGTGGGATAGACAAGGTTGCTTCTTCGTGGACCCTTCGTGGGTGGAGCCCTCCATGGACTCGCGCAACCGTTACGCTTCGTCGATTGAAGTCTCCATCAACATGGATGTACGATAGCACCACCTATCGGAACCACGCCAAAAATCTTCGTGTCTTCAATTGCGTTTGCACACTCCAATCCCATCCCTTTACTTTCTTGCAACTTGCATGCTTTACTTTCCGCTGCTCATATACTCTTGCCATGCTTGCTTGAAATGTATTGTGAATGCTTAAACTTGTGCTAAAACTCCACCTCAACGTGAGGAATTTTAAAAACTGCTACTTTTGCTTGTTGAGGGTCTAATCACCACCCTCTAGATACCTCTTCTCGATCCTTTCAAACGTACTTCCCCCAAAGGGAAGAAACTTTGGTAACACATCCTCGTCTCCACCGGCTCCACTTGTGGTTATCTCTTCCCTTTACTTTGTGCAAGCTTTTATTGTATTGTATCCTTTGCTTGCACTTGTTGTTGTTGTTATTTGCATCATACAGATTGCTCACCTAGTTGCATATCTGGACAACCTATTTGTTGCTAAACCTAATTTGTTAAGAAAAGCTAAAAATTGGTAGTTGCCTATTCACCCCCTCTAGTCAACCATATCGATCCTTTCAATTGGTATCAGAGCCTCGTCTCTTTATTAAGGGTTTCACCACCCGAAGAGTATGGTTGACACTGGGGAGGAAGTGCTCGAGGCCGTGGAGTTGACTCCGATCACTCGAGACGACTTAAATGAAGCTATGGCTTCATTTAAGACGTCTATGACGACCAAAGTCAAGTCCATGCTTAAAGAATTACTTGAGGGGATGAAATCTAGTCCCGATCCCTTGCTTGTGTTTAATCCCACAACATCGGGGTCGGTGGCCAATTCCGCCAAGGAAGCGGCTAAAGGTACTCATGTTCCTTCCCCTCATGACAAGAATGGGACGGGACCCTTTGCCTCGGTTCCCCCTCCCCCGGTCTATGGAGGACCGGTCCCTACACCTCGCATTAATATTCATGGCCCTCCTACCAAGCTTGTTAAGGGTGATTTTGCTAATTGGGTCTTTCGCATTAAGTCTCATTTGAATCACTGCTCAACTAACCTTTGGAGAATCATTGAGCAAGGCTTCTACCCGCATGATCCAAGCAACTTCATCCCAAGAGAAGAAGTGGACAATCAATACAATCACTCCGCTTTGTTCATCCTTCAAGATGCGGTCCCACCCGAAGATCTATCTCACTTATGACCTTTCACTCGTGCAAAGGATTGTCGGGAGCACATTGTTTCTATGTACAAGCGGAGCTCGAGCATCCAACGATCCAACTTTGATGTGGTCCTTGATGAGGCCGATGAATTCGTGATGCTAGAAGATGAGGATCCGCGTGATCTCTACCGGAGGATGACTACTCTTGCGGTTGCTCTCCAAGACCATGGGAGGAAGGATACGGATGACACTTGGATCAACCGCAAGTTTCTCAAGGCCATCATGCCATTCAACAAGGCCATGTCTTCTGTGATTCATCAAAGGCCGGATTTGAAGGAAATATGCCCTAGAGGTAATAATAAAGTTGTTATTTTATATTTCCTTATTCATGATAAAGGTTTATTATTCATGCTAAAATTGTATTGATCGAAAACTTAAATACATGTGTGAATACATAAACAAATACCGTGTCCCTAGTAAGCCTCTACTAGAGTAGCTCGTTGATCAAAGATGGTTATGGTTTCCTAACCATAGACATGTGTTGTCATTTGATAACGAGATCACATCATTAGGAGAATGATGTGATGGACTAGACCCATCCGTTAGCTTAGCATATTGATCGTTCAGTTTTATTGCTATAGCTTTCTTCATGTCAAATACATATTCCTTCGACTATGAGATTATGCAACTCCCGAATACCGGAGGAATACCTTGTGTGCTATCAAATATCACAATGTAACTGGGTGATCATAAAGATGCTCTACAGGTATCTCCGAAGGTGTTTGTTGAGTTGGCATAGATCGAGATTAGGATTTGTCACTCCGAGTATCGAAGAGGTATCTCTGGGCCCTCTCGGTAATACACATCATAAGCTTGCAAGCAAACGACTAAGGAGTTAGTCACGAGGTGATGTATTATGGAACGAGTAAAGAGACTTGCCGGTAACGAGATTGAACTAGGTATAAAGATACCGACGATCGAATCTCGGGCAAGTAACATACCGATGGACAAAGGGAATTACGTGCGTTGTCATAACGGTTTGACCGATAAAGATCTTCATAGAATATGTAGGAGCCAATATGGGCATCCAGGTTCCGCTATTGGTTATTGACCGGAGAGGTGTCTCGGTCATGTCTACATAGTTCTCGAACCCGTAGGCTCCGCACGCATAACGTTCGTTGACGATATAGTATTATATGAGTTATGTGATTTTGGTGACCGAATGTTGTTAGGAGTCCCGGATGAGATCACGGACATGACGTGGAGTCTCGAAATGGTCTAGAGGTAAAGATTTATATATAGGACGATAGTATTCGGACACCGGAAGTGTTTCGGGGGGTACCGGGTACTTATCGGGTCACCGAAAGGGGTTCCGGGCACCCCTGGCAAAAGATATGGGCCTTATGGGCCAAGAGGGGAAACGCACCAGCCACAAGGGGCTGGTGCGCCCCCCATATGGGCCGGCCTAAGAGGAGAAGGAAAGAGAGGAAGGGAAAGGAAACAGTGGAATAGGATTCCCCCTTCCTTCCCTCTCCCCCCCCCCCCCCCCTCTTTCCTTCCCCCTCCGACAAATATGGCAAGGGGGGCGCGCGGCTTGGGAGGAGCCCAAGTAGGATTCGGTCCTACTTGGGGTGCCCCTTGGCCTCTTCCCTCCCCCTCCCACCTATATATATGTGGGAGGGGGGCGCCTAGCACATACCAGACAATTGCCTAGCCGTGTGCGGCGCCCCCCTCCACCGTTTACACCCCCGATCATATTTTCGTAGTGCTTAGGCGAAGCCCTGCGGAGATCACTTCACCATCACCGTTACCACGTCGTCGTGCTGACGGAACTCATCTACTACCTCGACGTCTTGCTGGATCAATAAGGCGAGGGACGTCACCGAGCTGAACGTGTGCTGAACGCGGAGGTGCCGTACGTTCGGTACTAGATCGGTTGGATCTCGAAGAAAGTTCGACTACATCAACCGCGTTGGGAAACGCTTCCGCTTACGGTCTACGAGGGTACGTAGACACACTCCCCCCCTCTCGTTGCTATGCATCTCCTTGATAGATCTTGCGTGTGCGTAGAATTTTTTTTGTTTTCCATGCAATGTTTCCCACCAGTGGCATCCGAGCCAGGTCTATGCGTAGATGATATGCATGAGTAGAACACAAAGAGTTGTGGGTGGTGATAGTCATACTGCTTACCACCAACGTCTTATTTTGATTCAGCGGTATTGTGGGATGAAGCGGCCCGAACCAACCTTACATGTCCACGCACATGAGACCGGTTCCACAGACAGACATGCAACTAGTTTTGCATAAAGGTGGCTGGCGGGTGTCTGTTTATCCTACTTTAGTTGAATCGAATTTGACTACGGCCGGTCCTTGAAGAAGGTTAAAACAACAAACTTGATGAATCACCGTTGTGGTTTTTGTCATAGGTAAGAACGGTTCTTGCTAGAAGCCCGTAGCAGCCACGTAAAACTTGCAACAACAAAGTAGAGGTCATCTAACTTGTTTTTGCAGGGCATGTTGTGATGTGATATGGTCAAGACATGATGTGATATACGTTATTGTATGATATGATCATGTTTTGTAAAAGTTATCAGCAACCGGCAGGAGCCTTATGGTTGTCTCTTTATTGTATGAAATGCAAACGCCATGTAATTGCTTTACTTTATCACTATGCATTAGCGATAGTTGTAGAAGCAATAGTTGGCGAGACGACCACGACGCAACGATGGAGATCAAGGTGTCGAGCCAGTGACTATGGAGATCATGGCGATGCTTTGGCGATGGAGATCAAAAGCACAAGATGATGGCCATATCATGTCACATATTTTGATTGCATGTGATGTTCATCTTTTATGCATCTTATTTTGCTTAGATCGGCGGTAGCATTATAAGATGATCCCTTCACTAAATTTCAAGATAAAAAGTGTTCTCCCCGAGTATGCACCATTGCCAAAGTTCGTCGTTTCAAAGCACCACGTGATGATCGGGTGTGATAGACTATGTGTTCACATACAACGGGTGTAAGACAGTTTTGCACATGCAGAATACTTGGGTTAAACTTGATGAGCCTAGCATGTACAGACATGGTCTCGGAACACTGGAGACCGAAAGGTCGAACGTGAGTTATATAGTAGATATGATCAACATAGAGATGTTCACCATTGATGACTACCCCATCTCACGTGATGATCGGACATGGGATAGTTGATTTGGATCATGTATCACTTAGATGACTTGAGGGATGTCTATTTAAGTGGGAGTTCTTAAGTAATTTGATTAATTGAACTTAATTTATCATGAACTTAGTCTTATAGTTTTGCATACCTATGTTGTAGATCAATGGCCCGAGCTACCGTTCCCCTGAATTTTAATGCGTTCCTAGAGAAAGCTAAGTTGAAAGATGATGGTAGCAACTACACGGACTGGGACCATAACTTGAGGATTATCCTCATTGCTGCACAGAAGAATTATGTCCTTGATGCACCGCTAGGTGACAGGCCCCCTCCCGGTAATCTAGATGTTGTGAATGTCTGGCAAACGCGGTCTGATGACTACTCTATAGTTCAGTGTGCCATGCTTTACGGCTTAGAACCGGGACTTCAAAGACGTTTTGAACGTCATGGAGTATATGAGATGTTCCAAGAATTAAAGTTAATATTTCAAGCAAATGCCCGGGTTGAGAGATATGAAGTCTCCAACAAGTTCTATAGCTGCAAGATGGAGGAGAACAGTTCTGTCAGTGAACACACACTCAAAATGTCTGGGTATCATAACCACTTGACTCAGCTAGGAGTTGAACTTCTGGTTGATAGTGTTATTGACAGAGTTCTTCAATCACTGCCACCAAGCTACAAAGGCTTCGTGATGAACTATAATATGCAAGGGATGAATAAAACGATTCCTGAGCTCTTCACAATGCTTAAGGCTGCAGAGGTAGAAATCAAGAAGGAGCATCAAGTGTTGATGGTTAACAAGACCACTAGTTTCAAGAAAAAGGGCAAGGGAAAGAAAGGGAACTTTAAGAAGAATGGCAAGCAAGTTGCCACTCCCGGGAAGAAGCCCAAAGCTGGACCCAAGCCTGAGACTGAGTGCTTCTACTGCAAAGGGACTGGTCACTGGAAGCGAAACTGCCCCAAATACTTGGCGGATAAGAAGGATGGCAAAGTGAACAAAGGTTTATTTGATATACATGTTATTGATGTGTACCTTACTAATGCTCGTAGCAGCGCCTGGGTATTTGATACTGGTTCGGTTGCTCATATTTGTAACTAAAAATAGGAGCTGCGGAATAAACGAAGATTGGCTAAGGATGAGGTGACGATGCGCGTCGGAAATGGTTCCAAGGTCGATGTGATCGCCGTCGGCACGCTACCTCTACATCTACCTTCGGGATTAGTTTTAGACCTCAATAATTGTTATTTGGTGCCCGCGTTGAGCATGAACATTATATCTGGATCTTGTTTATTGCGAGACGGTTATTCATTTAAGTCAGAGAATAATGGTTGTTCTATTTATATGAATAATATCTTCTATGGTCATGCACCCTTGAGGAGTGGTCTATTCTTGTTGAATCTCGATTGCAGTGATACACATATTCATAATATTGATGCCAAAAGATGCAAGGTTGATAATGATAGTGCAACATATTTGTGGCACTGCCGTTTAGGTCATATTGGTGTAAAGCGCATGAAGAAACTCCATGCAAATGGGCTTTTGGAATCACTTGATTGTGAATCATTTGATACTTGCGAACCATGCCTCATGGGCAAGATGACTAAAACTCCGTTCTCCGGAACAATGGAGCGAGCCAACGACTTATTGGAAATAATACATACCGATGTATGCGGTCCGATGAGTGTTGAGGCACGCGGCGGGTATCATTATTTTCTGACCTTCACAGATGATTTGAGCAGATATGGGTATATCTACTTAATGAAACACAAGTCTGAAACATTTGAAAAGTTCAAAGAATTTCAGAGTGAAGTGGAGAATCATCGTAACAAGAAAATAAAGTTTCTACGATCTGATCGCGGAGGCGAATATTTGAGTTACGAGTTTGGCCTTCATTTAAAACAATGCGGAATAGTTTCACAACTCACGCCACCTGGAACACCATAGCGTAATGGTGTGTCCGAACATCGTAACCGCACTTTATTAGATATGGTGCGATCTATGATGTCTCTTATCGATTTACCACTATCGTTTTGGGGTTATGCATTAGAGACAGCCGCATTCACGTTAAATAGGGCACCGTCTAAATCCGTTGAGATGACACCGTATGAACTGTGGTTTGGCAAGAAACCTAAGCTGTCATTTCTTAAAAGTTTGGGGTTGCGACACCTATGTCAAAAGGCTTCAGCCTGATAAGCTCGAACCCAAATCGGAGATGTGCGTCTTCATAGGATACCCTAAGGAAACAATTGGGTACACCTTCTACCACAGATCCGAAGGCAAGATCTTTGTTGCCAAGAATGGAACCTTTCTAGAGAAGGAGTTTCTCTCGAAAGAAGTGAGTGGGAGGAAAGTAGAACTTGATGAGGTAATTGTACCTTCTCTCGAATTGGAAAATAGCTCATCACAGAAAACCGTTCCAGTGATGCCTACACCAACTAGAAAGGAAGCTAATGATGATGATCATGAAACTTCAGATCAAGTTACTACTAATCCTCGTAGGTTAACCCGAGCACGATCCGCACCAGAGTGGTACGGTAATCCTGTTCTGCAAGTCATGTTACTAGACCAAGGCGAACCTACGAACTATGAAGAAGCTATGATGAGCCCAGATTCTGATAAATGGCTTAAGGCCATGAAATCTGAGATAGGATCCATTTATGAGAACAAAGTGTGGACTTTTATGGACTTGCCCGATGATCGGCAAGCCATAGAAAATAAATGGATCTTCAAGAAGAAGACTGACACTGATGGTAATGTTACTGTCTACAAAGCTCGACTTGTCACGAAAGGTTTTCGACAAGTTCAAGGAGTTGACTACGATGAGACTTTCTCACCTGTAGCTATGCTTAAGTCTGTCTAAATCATGTTAGCAATTGCCGCATTTTATAATTATGAAATTTGGCAAATGGATGTCAAAAATGCATTCCTTAATGGATTTCTTAAAGAAGAGTTGTATATGATACAACCAGAAGGTTTTGTCGATCCTAAAGGTGCTAACAAAGTGTGCAAGCTCCAGCGATCCATCTATGGATTGGTGCAAGCATCTCGGAGTTGGAATCTACGCTTTGATGAGGTGATCAAAGCATATGGTTTTATATAGACTTACAGTGAAGCCTGTATTTACAAGAAAGTGAGTGGGAGCTCTGTAGCATTTCTGATATTATATGTGGATGACATATTGTTGATCGAAAATGATATGGAATTTCTGGATAGCATAAAAGGATACTTGAATAAGAATTTTTCAATGAAAGACCTCGGTGAAGCTGCTTATATATTAGGCATCAAGATCTATAGGGATAGATCGAGATGCTTAATAGGACTTTCACAAAGCACATACCTTGATAAAGTTTTGAAGAAGTTCAAAATGGACCAGTCAAAGAAAGGGTTCTTGCCTGTGTTACAAGGTGTGAAGTTGAGTCAGACTCAAAGCCCGACCACTGCAGAATATAGAGAGAAAATGAAAGTCATTCCCTATGCCTCTACCATAGGTTCTATCATGTATGCTATGCTGTGTACCAGACCTGATGTGTGCCTTGCCATAAGTTTGGCAGGGAGGTACCAAAGTAATCCAGGAGTGGATCACTGGACAGCGGTCAAGAACATCCTGAAGTACCTGAAAAGGACAAAGGATATGTTTCTCGTTTATGGAGGTGACGAAGAGCTCGTCGTAAATGGTTACGTCGATGCTAGCTTCGACACTGATTCGGATGACTCTAAGTCACAAACCGGATACATTTTTATACTGAATGGTGGAGCTATTAGTTGGTGCAGTTCCAAGCAGAGTGTCGTGGCGGGATCTACATGTGAAGCGGAGTACATAGCTGCTTCGGAAGCAGCACATGAAGGAGTCTGGATGAAGGAGTTCATATCCGATCTAGGTGTAATACCTAGTGCATCGGGTCCAATGAAAATCTTTTGTGACAACACTGGAGCAATTGCCTTGGTGAAGGAATCCAGGTTTCACAAGAGAACCAAACACATCAAGAGACGCTTCAACTCCATCCGTGAAAAGGTCAAGGATGGAGACATAGAAATTTGCAAAGTGCATACGGATCTGAATGTTGCAGACCCGGTGACTAAGCCTCTTCTGCGAGCAAAACATGATCAGCACCAAGACTCCATGGGTCTTAGATTCATTACAATGTAATCTAGATTATTGACTCTAGTGCAAGTGGGAGACTGAAGGAAATATGCCCTAGAGGCAATAATAAAGTTGTTATTTTATATTTACTTATTCATGATAAAGGTTTATTATTCATGCTAGAATTGTATTGATCGAAAACTTAAATACATGTGTGAATACATAAACAAATACCGTGTCCCTAGTAAGCCTCTACTAGACTAGCTCATTGATCAAAGATGTTTATGGTTTCCTAACCATAGACATGTGTTGTCATTTGATAACAGGATCACATCATTAGGAGAATGATGTGATGGACTAGACCCATCCGTTAGCTTAGTGTATTGATCGTTCAGTTTTATTGCTACAGCTTTCTTCATGTCAAATACATATTCCTTCGACTATGAGATTATGCAACTCCCGAATACTGGAGGAATACCTTGTGTGCTATCAAACGTCACAACGTAACTGGGTGATCATAAACATGCTCTACAGGTATCTCCGAAGGTGTTTGTTCAGTTGGCATAGATCGAGATTAGGATTTGTCACTCCGAGTATCGAAGAGGTATCTCTGAGCCCTCTCGGTAATACACATCATAAGCTTGCAAGCAAACGACTAAGATTTTAGTCACGAGGTGATGTATTATAGAATGAGTAAAGAGACTTGCCGGTAACGAGATTGAACTAGGTATGAAGATACCGACGATCGAATCTCGGGCAAGTAACATACCGATGGACAAAGGAAATTACGTATGTTGTCATAACGGTTTGATCGATAAAGATCTTTGTAGAATATGTAGGAGCCAATATGGGCATCCAGGTTTCGCTATTGGTTATTGACCGGAGAGGTGTCTCGGTCATGTCTACATAGTTCTCGAACCCGTAGGGTCCGCACGCTTAACGTTCGTTGACGATATAGTATTATATGAGTTATGTGATTTTTGTGGCCGAATGTTGTTCAGAGTCCCGGATGAGATCACGGACATGACGAGGAGTCTTGAAATGGTTGAGAGGTAAATATTTATATATAGGACAATAGTATTCGGACACCGGAAGTGTTTTGGGGGTACTGGGTACTTATCGGGTCACCGGAAGGGGTTCCGGGCACCCCCGGCAAAAGATATGGGCCTTATGGGCCAAGAGGGAAAACGCACCAGCCACAAGGGGCTGGTGTGCCCCCCATATGGGCCGTCCTAAGAGGAGAAGGAAAGAGGGGAAGGGAAAGGAAAGAGTGGAATAGGATTCCCCCTTCCTTCCCTCTCCCCCCTCTTTCCTTCCCCCTCCGACAAACATGGCAAGGGGGGCGCGCGGCTTGGGAGGAGCCCAAGTAGGATTCGGTCCTACTTGGGGTGCCCCTTGGCCTCTCCCCTCCCCCTCCCACCTATATATATGTGGGAGGGGGGAGCCTAGCACATACCAGACAATTGCCTAGCCGTGTGCGGCGCCCCCTCCACCGTTTACACCCCCGGTCATATTTTCGTAGTGCTTAGGCGAAGCCCTGCGGAGATCACTTCACCATCACCGTCACCATGCCGTCGTGCTGACGGAACTCATCTACTACCTCGACGTATTGCTAGATCAAGAAGGCGAGGGACGTCACCGAGCTGAACGTGTGCTGAACACGGAGGTGCCGTACGTTCGGTACTAGATCGGTTGGATCGCGAAGAAAGTTCGACTACATCAACCGTGTTGTGAAACGCTTCCACTTACAGTCTACGAGGGTATGTAGACACACTCTCCCCCTCTCGTTGCTATGCATCTCCTTGATAGATCTTGAGTGTGCGTAGATTTTTTTTTCCATGCAACGTTTCCCAATAAGATTTGCACTCCTTAACCTCAAGTGAAGTGTTGGATGAGTTTATTGCAATGAACATCATGAACAAGACCGCCGACAATGCTCTTGCTCATGTCCGGTCAAAGAAAAGAACTCCCGTCCTTGCTTTGAAGGCCAAGGCCATTCCGGAAGAAGAAGAGGAATGTGGTCCCGAGGACACCAAATATGCTTACCATGAGCACATGGCTCTTGCGTCAAGGCAATTTTGGAGCAACAAGAGGAACTCAAGGCCCAACTTCACCAAGAACAACACAAGTGGGTCAAAGAACAAGCAACGAGTAAGGACTTGTTACAATTGCGGCAATGTGAGTCACTTTGTGGTGGTTTGCCCTTACGAGAAGAGGGAAGACAATGGTGGCAAACTCATTCGCAAAGACAAAGCCAAGTCTTTCCCAAGCAAGAACAACTTCACCAAGAAGTCTCCTCCAAAGGGCTTGATGGCACATGAAGAGTACCCCTCCGATGATGATGAGGAAGATACAGGTGGAGAAGGAATGGCAACGGCAACCATTGCCATTGCTACATCTTCCCCCTCCAAGGTGTCTCTCTTCGGCGCCCCCAAAACACCATTGCCAAGTGCCTCATGGCCAAAGGTATCAACAAGGTAACTCCTAACATCAAAACGACCATCATTACTACTCCTTCATTGTTAGATTGTGTTGATGATAGTGAGGTGGAGAAAGTTGATGAGAATGAGTTCACCAAGTTTGTGAGCAAGCTCAAGGGTGAGTCCAAGAAGCACTTTGTTGCTCTCTTGGAACAACTTGGTGAGGCCAATGATATCATTGAGTCGCATGAGGATACTATCTCCAAGTTGGAGGGGCATAGTCTTGACTATGCCAATGAGATTGCGGATCTTTCCATTGCTCTCGAGGAAGAGCGAGATCTTCGTTTGACTCTTGAGGAGTCACACAATGTTGATCATGCCAAATTGCAAAAAGATCTTGATCATGCTATTGTTCTTACTCGTGTGCTTAAATCCGAGAAAGTTGCACTTGGGGTTGGCCATGATAGACTCAAGGAAGAATTTGATACACTTGACAAGGCTCACAAGGTCTTGAAGGGTGTTCATGCTTCTCTCAAAGAGTATCATGATCAACTCCAAGTGAAGCTAACTAAGGAGATTTCCACTTGCCCTCCGTTCATTCTAATTGATAATGCCCATGCTACTAACCCTTGTTGTGAGCATGTGCATCTTGTGGAGGAAAATGCCAAGTTGAAAGAGTAACTTGAGAAGGGCCTTGTGACATGCATACAAGGTGAAAAGAACCTCAATGACCTTTTAACAAGTCAAAAGGAAGTTGTAGGAAAGGAGGGACTTGGGTTTGCACCCAAGTCAAAGAAGAAGAAGAAGAAGAACAAGACCAAGCAACCTCTCCCACTAAAGGAAACCTTTGTCAAGGCGGGTGAGGATACTCATGAGAAGATGAAGAACAAGTGGGTGGTAATGCCAAGAAGGGCAAAACCGCCCCTAACAACAAAGCCGGCGACTTTAACCCTTCTTATGTTTTAAGCCATGCTAGTGATGGGCATGTTTATGCCAAATTCGTTGGTTCTTACTATGAGTACATTGAATGGTCTATTTGGGTTCCTAAGACCCTTGTTACTAACCTCAAAGGACCCATTCAAGAATGGGTACCTAAATCCAAGCATTGATCTCTTGTAGGAGTTTGCTTCCGGTGGAGTGTCATGGTTGCTTGATAGTGGTGCAACAAATCATATGACCGGGAGCAAGGACTTGGTGGTGGATGTGCATCCAATTCCATCTATGCCCACCCATGTCCAATTTGGTGATGCCTTAACTTCTAAGGTATTGGGACTTGGCAAGGTGGTCATCTCTTAAGATTTATCTATTGAGAAGGTCATGCTTGTTGAGTCTCTTGCATACAATTTACTTTCCGTTCGTCAACTTGCACTTATGGGCTTTGCAACATTCTTTGATCTTGATATTGTGGCCCTTTTGTGGAGCAAGACTCTTAAAGTAGCCTTTGTTGGGCATGTCGAGAACGGTCTCTATGTGGTGAACTTTTCGGAGCGACCCACTAAGACCGCGACTTGCCTAATGGCTAAAGTTGATGTGTGTTGGCTTTGGCATCGCCGACTAGCCCATGTCAATATGAGATCTTTGCAAACTCTCCTCAAAGGGGACCACGTCCGTGGACTAACAAATGTGAGTTTTGCCAAAGACCGTGCTTGCAGTGCTTGTATCGAAGGAAAGCTTCATGAAACGGCTCACCGACCCTCGACTATCATTTACTCAAAAAGGCCCTTGGAGCTCCTTCACATGGACCTCTTTGGACCTCCATCCTTTGATAGTCTTGGTGAAAGAAAGTATTGCTTGGTGAATGTGGATGACTACTCAAGATATACATGGGTATACTTCTTCAAGAGGAAGAGTGAGACTCAACAAACCGTCATCAACTTTGCAAATGAAGCTCAACGTCAACATGAAGAAAAGATATTGATGATTAGAAGTGACAACGGCACCGAGTTCAAGAACTACACCTTGGATGAGTTTCTTAGTGATGAGGGGATCAAGCACCAATATGCCGCACCCTATACCCTGTAGGGTAACGCAGCAGAAAACAAAAAATTTCCGACCTACGCACCAGCCCAGGACCACTATGGAGACTGCATACAAGGTTTGATCATTTCGTTACCGACTCGTAGCGCAGCGGAAGTACAGTCGATGGCGATCGGCGGTGCAGATCCCCGCAGCTAGGATTTACAACCTCCCAACCGCGAGGATGTATACCCTCATCTTCCCTTTGGACAGCCCTCCGGGAGGCGGTCGAACAGTCCCCCGGACGGTGTCGCGGACAGCCCTTCGGGAGGACCTTCGAAACTCGAACGGTCACTCGGACAGCCCTTCGGGAGGACTCACAGAACTCGGACCGTCACTTGGACAGCCCTTCGGGAGGCACTCTTGAACAGCCCCTCGGGCACTAAGATTGAAACTACGACCTCTCTACAGAGTTGCACACATACGGTGTCATCTATCCGGCAGGGCTTCGCCGTCCAGAACTAGTTCCCACCGGAACCCAGACAGCCTTTCGGCTCTACGAAACTCTTTTCGTGGGAGGGAGAGAGAAGCCAGATCATTGCAATGGCATGTATGTGAGAAGGGATGAGTGTGGAGGGCTGCCCCTCCACCTCTATTTATAGGATAGCCAAGGGGTAAAGATGTCATACAAAAAAACCCCAAAGTACCCCCACTTTATGCCTTTCCACAAAAGAATAAAGATAAAAGGGGTGCCATGTGGAGCTCCAAGGAGCTCCACCATGCTTGGCCGGCCACACCCTTGGGGGACCCCCCAAGGGGGCTTCCTTAGTGCCAAAGGCATTCTAGAAGCCTTTTGGGAAATTCCCAAAAGGTGCTTTCCATAAAATTCCCAAAAAGCACTTTCACTATTCACGACGACATTTTTCAGCGTCCGTTCGAACTGAAAATATTTATGTGGGCTTAGAACATTTCCAGTACCCACTAAAATAATTTTCAATGCGTTCTGGAACAATTCCAGTTTAGTGATTTCATCTGCGAAAAGCATCTGAAGCGGTTCCGGCAGCCCCGGAACATTTCCGGTTTTTCTTCCAGAAAATTCCCAGAAGTTTCCAGAATGATTCTGGTATCCTCCAAGAATTATCAGGCATGTGCCGAAACCATTTTGACTTAATGGTATCCCCTGAAACAACTTTTCAGTTTCACCGGAACTCATCCGGTGACCTCTCTCTGCGGAACTTTTCCGCTGTCCGAAACTTTTCGGTGATTTTCTCTCAGACTCCCTGTCTAGTATTCAGCAGATAGATGACCCTTAAGCGTGTGACCCTATAGGTTCGGTGAAGTATAGACATGACACGGAACCCCTTCCGATCAATGATCAACATCGGAGCCGTGGACACCTATATTGACCCCTATACCCACACGAATGAATATTCGAGTGAACCTCCAGTTGCCGTGTGCTATTCCTGTTGCTTCGTGATATGTTACAAATACCCGAGGTGAGACATGTTGGCATTCCCGTGGATCAACAAGTTGTCCACTATGCTAGTTACCTCGTTACCGGTATTGTTCTCTTTTCTCGTTCCGTGTTCCGGCATCCCCGTGATCAAATCACAAAGTGTCTGGCCAGACGATGATGGATACCGTAACACCGAGAGGGCCCAGAGATATCTCTCCATCGTCGGAGGAGCAAATCCCAATCTTGAGCTATCAAGTTACTTGACATACTTTTCCATGAACCCGTAAGCCGCCGTAATAGCCACCCATTTACGGATGACGTTTAACAAACCCCAAAGTTCATGAAGCAAGCATGAAGAAACTCGATACTCTCATGGTCTAAGGAATCATGCAAACATTAACCATCTCTGTGTTATTAACCATTAACTTGCGACGAAAGAATCTCATAGCATAACATCAATCGGGTCGATTCAACACAAATGTTCTTCTAACACTGTGCCCTCAAAGTTGCTGGCATAGACATGCCCATGATCAGGAAAACAGAACCATCATGCAACACTTGAGCTAGTCTTAGAGGCCAGACTAGGAATACATTTTACCGTTTATTATCCCACACGTGCATATGAGTCTTCCTCCGAGCCTCGTTTTATTTGCAGACTCGAGAATCATTGCAGTTATAGCATGGAACATGAACCTAATTATGAACAGGGAGATAATCAATAACATTTATTATTGCCTCTAGGGCATATCTCCTACAGCGTTCCCTAACAGTGGCATCAAGAGCCGTGCTATGCGTAGATGCAGGTTACGATCTAGAATACATGGAGATGTATGGGTATTGCATAATATAATTAGGTAGTAGATAAGATCTATTGCTGAAAATTATTTATGCGGGTGACAGATGAAATCTGTTACCCGATGTTCTTGTTGCTTCCCTAGAATTTGTGTTTGCTCAATCTCGAGACAGCATGGTGGAATTTGACAAAGTTCTGGCAATCCATGATCCTGATTGATCATGGAAGTGCTATCAGTTCTTTGGGTTCTGCCA
This sequence comes from Thinopyrum elongatum, assembly GCA_011799875.1. NCBI lineage: Eukaryota > Viridiplantae > Streptophyta > Magnoliopsida > Poales > Poaceae > Thinopyrum > Thinopyrum elongatum. The sequence continues at coordinate 627,527,679 of CM022299.1, forward strand.
TAGTCAAAAGAAAGATGAAATTCGCAGATGAAAGGGCATTGCAGATATGATCTGCACGGGGGTCATGCGTATGACGAAGTTTAGTATGGGGCTCGAGATTTAATTATCTCGTGTTTCATACACCCCGAGATGTTAATCTAGCGACTTGAATAATCATACTTGATGATAAAACATTGGTAGCTGCGGTTTAAGTCAAAACCTTAGAAGCCACGTAAAATAAAATTTTGCATAAACCGATTAGAGGCGTCTAACTTGGTTTTGCAGGATGGTTTGCATGTGATGTGGTATAGCAAGTCTCATATTCAATTTGATTATGTATGAGATGACTATATGATGTAATTAACATGACCTGCGTGTCATGATTCGGCATGATGGCTGGAGCCATATGATTGCACTTTAATGACCTGCGTGTCAACCTTAAGTAATGCATTTAATTCTATCCGCTATGGAGATGGCGATATTATCTGATGCATCGACAAGGTGGTGGCAATCTTCGCGAAGGTGAACACCGACGCAAATGCCGAAGACGAAGAATACTTGAATTCTCCGTCAGAAGAGGCTATACCATATCATGCTATTATGAATTGCGTGAGATGTTTATCCCTCTTGATGCACCCTTCTTGATTGCGTGGTAGTCGCTTTTATTAGGGTGATCTCTCACTTAAAATATCAAGTAGTTAGTGTTCTCCCAAGTGTAGCACCGTCACGGCACCTATCTCTTCGGGGTGTCACATGCTAACATGGGCACGAACGATTAGAGAAGTGTGAGGCGGGTGAGTTGAGACCTCGCAGCAAGATCACTTGGTTATCTTGACGTTCAGGCATGAAAGTCATGAGCTCGGAACACACGCATCGAAAGATGAACAAGAGTCACATAGAGATGTGATTGGCAAGTTTGCCTAACGATTGAAGTTCTCGCCATCAGTGATGCTACCATCAATGGCGTTGAATTGAAATTTGTGTCTTGAATCACTCACAATCAATTATGAGAGATATTGATTTGAGTGGGAGCGCACTTTAGAATAAAACTGTTTATTCACTAGTGTAAATTTCATTATAAACAAAGTCTAAGTGAAACCTGTGTTTTCCGTTGTAGATCAAATGGCTCGCAACACCGCGTTCAACTTAGGCCCATTGTTAGAGAAAGAGAAGTTAATTGCGACTGGAAACAACTATGCGGACTGGGTCCGCAACCTGAGGATTGTCCTCAGGAGCGCTAAGAAACTGTATGTGCTTGAAAATGCTCTTCCAGCTAAACCGGCGGCAGAGGCCCCGAAAGATGAACAAAATGTCTGGGCCACTAAGGATGATGATCACAACTTAGTGCAGTGCCTCATGCTAGCTTGCATGTGTACAGACCTTGAAAAACGTTTTGAATTCCATAAACCCCGTGATATGATCCGGGAATTGGATGCTCTGTACAAGGAAACCGCAAAGTCTGAACAATTTGATATCATGAAGGCTTTGATGGATTGCAAGATGGCTGAGGGTAGTTCAGTTGGCGAACACGTGGTCAAAATGATTGGCTATGCTGAAAGGCTTAAAACCCTGGAATTTCCACTTCCACCTGGCCATACGATGGACATGTTGCTTTCTTCACTCCCCCCGTCTTACGACGGTTTTGTATTAAACTACAACATGAGTGGGATGGAGAAGGAACCGGAAGAGGTGCTCGCCATGCTGAAAACTGCAGAAGGAGGACTGCGGAAAAATCGCAAGCAAGTGTTGCTTGTGAATAAAACCGCCAGTTTCAAAAAGAAGAAAGGCAAGCCAAAGAAGGGCAAGAGCGCCGGTAAGACCGGCTCCCAAAGCAACTCTAAGGGTGGAGCCAAGAATGAAACTGAGTGCTTCTACTGTAAGGGCACAGGACACTGGAAGAGAAACTGCAAGAAGTATCTGGAAGATAAGAAGTCCGGGAAAACCGGAAAAGGTATAATTGTTATACAAGTTAATGTCATTGACGTTTTGCTTGCTAGCAAAAATTCTAAGTCTTGGGTATTTGATACCGGATCGGTTGCTCACATTTGCAACTCGATACAAGGGCTTCAGAAGGTGCGCAAGCTGGCAAAGAATGAAGTCGTGATGCGCGTCGGGAACGGCGCTGGGATCGCCGCTCAAGCCATCGGCATTATGCCTCTACGTCTCCCTTCAGGATTTATCTTAGAACTAAGTAACTGTTATTTTGTTCCACTGTTGTGTAGAAACATTATCTCCGGATCATGTTTAGTACATGATGGGTATTCGTACAAGTCTGAGAACAATGGTTGTTCACTTTATTGTAAGGATATGTTTTATGGATTTGCACCCATTGTTGGGGGCCTTTTCATACTAAATCTTGAATGTGGAAATGATGTCTTTAACGTGAATGCTAAACGCCTTAAGAAGGCTGATACCACCACCACTTTCATGTGGCACTGTCGGCTTGGCCACATCGGAAAGAAACGCATGAAAAGACTCCATAAAGATGGAGTTTTACCGTCTTTTGATTTTGAATCATTTGACACATGTGAAGCTTGCTTGATGGGGAAAATGACCAAGACGCCGTTCACGGGTCATCCTGAATGGGCGGGTGAATTATTGGAAATAATACATAGTGATGTATGTGGTCCAACGAACACAGCCGCACGGGGTGGGTATTTCTACTTCGTGACTTTTACTGATGATTTAAGTCGGTATGGCTATATCTACTTAATGAAGCATAAGTCGAAAACCTTTGAAAAGTTCAAAGAATTTCAGAATGAGGTAGAAAATCATCGTGACAAAAAGATTAAGTTTCTGCGGTCTGATCGCGGAGGCGAGTATCTTAGTCATGAGTTTGGCCAACATCTGAGTGAACGTGGAATCGTTTCACAGCTTACGCCTCCCGGAACTCCACAGCGAAATGGAGTATCGGAAAGACGTAACCGAACCCTGTTGGACATGGTAAGGTCGATGATGTCCCTTACAAATCTTCCGATATCTTTTTGGGGTCACGCACTAGAAACTGCCGCTTATACACTAAACAAAGCACCGTCAAAATCTGTTGAGACGACGCCATATGAGTTATGGTATGGGAAGAAACCCAGTGTGTCGCATCTCAAGATTTGGGGTTGTGAAGCATATGTAAAACGTTTACAGCCTCAAAAACTCGATCCCAGATCAGACAAATGTTACTTTGTAGGTTATCCAAAGGAAACCTTTGGGTATTCCTTCTACCACCCATCCGAGGGCAAAGTGTTTGTCGCAAAAACTGGAAGCTTTCTCGAGAAAGAATTTCTCGCTAAAGAAGTGAGTGGGAGGACAGTACAACTTAATGAGATTAGTGAATCTTCGGCAACCGTTGATATGGCTAAGGAACCGGAAGAGATTCTGCTAATTATCCCTACAACTGAGCCGGAAGTTATCGCATATGATGCGGGGACTTCAAACAATGTTGTAACTGAACCGCGCAGATCAGGCAGGGCTATCCAGCCACCTGAGTGGTTTCATAATGAAATCTTCATTCTTGAAGACGATGAACCTGCGCACTACAAGGAAGCGATGGCGGGGCCCAGCTCAAAGGAATGGCACAAGGCCATGAGATCCGAAATGGAATCCATGTACGAAAACCAAGTTTGGAACTTGGAAGAACTTCCAGAAGGCGTAAAGCCGATTGGTTGTAAATGGATTTTCAAAAAGAAGACGGACGCGGATGGTAACATTACTATCCACAAAGCTAGACTTGTCGCGAAAGGGTTCACGCAAGTTCCAGGAGTGGACTACGACGAGACTTTCTCGCCCGTAGCTATGCTTAGGTCTGTTCGGATATTGCTAGCAATTGCTGCTTATTTCGACTATGAAATATGGCAGATGGATGTCAAAACGGCTTTCCTAAATGGAAACCTCAAAGAGGATGTATACATGATACAGCCGGAAGGTTTTGTTATTCATGAGGATGCTGGAAAGGTATGCAAACTTCAGAAAGCTATTTATGGTCTGAAGCAAGCATCAAGGAGCTGGAACATTCGTTTTGATGAAGTGGTCAAAGAGTTTGGCTTCATCAGGAATGACGAAGAATCTTGTGTTTACAAGAAGTTTAGTGGGAGCGCAAAAGCATTTCTAATCTTGTATGTGGATGACATATTATTGATTGGAAATGACATGAATTTTCTTAGCGAAATAAAAGAATCATTGAAGAAAAGGTTTTCAATGAAAGACTTAGGCGAAGCAGCATATGTATTGGGCATCAGAATCTATAGAGATAGATCAAAACGCCTGATAGCGCTTAGCCAAAGCACGTACATTGACAAGGTATTGAAAAGGTTCAACATGGAGAACTCCAAGAAAGGCCTACTCCCCATGTCACCTGGCACAGTGCTTTGCAAGAATCAGAGTCCTCGAACTCTCGATGAGCGAGTACAAATGAATGATGTTCCATATGCCTCGGCAGTTGGTTCTATTATGTATGCCATGCTATGTACAATACCGGATGTTTCCTATGCGCTAAGTGTTAGCAGCCGGTACCAAAGTGATCCAGGATTGGAACACTGGGCCACAGTCAAGGGTATTCTTAAGTACCTCAGACGGACCAAGGATTTACTCCTTGTGTACGGAGGTGATGAAGAGCTCATTGTAAGTGGTTACACTGATGCAGGCTTCATGACTGACCCAGATGACTTCAAATCTCAATCAGGCTATGTTTTCATGTTGAACGGTGGCGCAGTTGATTGGAAAAGTTCCAAACAAAAGACTGTGGCAGATTCTACGACGGAGGCGGAGTATGTTGCAGCTTCAGAAGCCTCCAAGGAGGCGGTATGGATCAAGCAATTTCTTGAAGACCTTGGTGTGGTTCCAAGTGCTCTGGACCCGGTGGAGATCTATTGTGATAATAGTGGTGCCGTGGCTCAGGCAAGGGAGCCAAGTTCGCACCATAAGACAAGACATATTCAACGCAAATATAAACTCATTCGACATCATGTCGAAGAGGGTTTAGTGAAAGTACGCAAAGTTCACACGGATCTGAATGTGTCAGACCCGATGACAAAGCCTCTACCACGAGCAAAGCATGAGCAACACCGGATAGCCATTGGTGTTAGGGAAGCCATGTAACTGGGTTATGACCCTAGTGCAAGTGGGAGTCTGTAGGAGATATGCCCTAGAGGCAGTAACAACCGTTATTTTGTATCTCCAAGTTTGTAATGAATGTTTATGTTCCATGCTATAACTGCTATGATTCTCGAGTCTGCAATAACACGAGGCTCGGAGGGAAACTCATGTGCACGTGTGGTATAATAAACGGTAAAATGTATTCCTAGTCTTGCCTCTAAGACTGGCTCAAGTATTGCATGATGATCCTGTTTTCCTGATCATGGGCATGGCTATGCCAGCAATTTTGAGGGCACGATGTTGATAGAACACTTGTGTTGAATCGACCCAGATTGATGTTATGCTATGAGTTTCTATCGTTACAAGTTTATGGTTCTTAACATAGAGATAGTTAATGTTTGCATAATTCCTTAGACCATGAGAGTATTGAGTTCCTTCGTACTTGCTTTGTGAACTTTGGGGTTTGTTAAACGTCATCCGTAACTGGGTGGCTATTACGGCGGCTTACGGGGTCACGGAAAAGTATGGCAAGTAACGAGATAGCTCAAGATTGGGATTTGCTCCTCCGACGATGGAGAGATATTCTCGGGCCCTCTCGGTGTTACGGTATCCATCATCGTCTGGCCAGACACCTTGTGATTTGATCACTGGGATGCCGAAAACACAGAAACGAGAAAAGAGAACAAAACCGGTAACGAGGTAACTTGCATAGTGGACAAATTTGTTGATCCACGGGGATGCAATAAATCTCACCTCGGGTGTTTGTGACATATCGCGAAGCAACAGGAATAGCACACAGCAACTGGAGGTTCACTCGAATATTCATTCGTGTGGGTATAGGGGTTAATATGGGTGTCCACGGCTCCGATGTTGATCATTGATCGGAAGGGGTTCCGGGTCATGTCTATACTTCACCGAACCTATAGGGTCACACGCTTAAGGGTCATCTATCTGCTGAATACTAGACAGGGAGTCTGAGAGAAAATCACCGAAAAAGTTTCGGACACCAAAAAAGTTTCGGACAGCGGAAAAGTTCCGCAAAGAGAACACCGGATGAGTTTCGGTGAAACTGAAAAGTTGTTTCGGGGTATTCCATTAAGTCAAATTGGTTTCGGGACGCCCCTGATAATTCTTGGAGGGTGCCAGAATTATTCTGGAAACTTTCTGGAATTTTCGGGGATAAAAACCGGAAATGTTTCGGAGCTGCCGGAACCGCTTCAGATGCTTTTTCCCAGATGAAATCACTAATCTAGAATTGTTCCAGAACGCGTTGAAAATTATTTTAGTGGGTACTAAAAATGTTCTAAGCCCACATAAATATTTTTAGTTCGTACGGACGCTGAAAAATGTCATCGTGAATAGTGAAAGTGCTTTTTGGGAATTTTTATGGAAAGCACCTTTTGGGAATTTTCCCAAAAGGCTTCTAGAAGCCTTGGGCACTAAGGAAGCCCCCTTGGGGGGCCCCCCCAAGGGGTGGCCGGCCACGGAGGGTGGAGCTCCATGGAGCTCCACATGGCACTCCTTTTTGCTTTATTCTTTATGTAAATGACATAAAGTGGGGGTACTTTTGGTATTTGTGAATGCCAACTTTACCCCTTGGTTTTCCTATAAATAGAGGAGAGTGGGCTGCCCACAAACCTCATCCCTTGCTCTCATACACATGCCATGCATTATCTGGCTTCTTCTCTCCCTCCCACGAAAAGAGTTTCGTAGAGCCGAAAGGCTGTCTGGGTTCCGGCAGGAGCTAGTTCTGGACGGCGAAGCCCTGCCGGATAGCTGACACCGTATGTGTGCAACCCCATAGAGAGGTCGTAAATGGTGTGGCGGAGAGGAAGAACCGGACATTGATGGACGCGGCAAGGACCATGATGGTGGAATTCAAATCTCCGTACAACTTTTGGGCCGAAGCCATCAACACTGCATGTCATGCATCCAATAGGCTCTACCTCCGCAAAGGCTTGAACAAGATTCCATATGAGATACTTACCGATAACAAGCCCAACCTCAAGTACTTCCGGGTGTTCGGTTGTAAGTGTTTCATTCTCAAGAAAGGTGTTCATTTGTCTAAATTCGAACCTAGAGCTCAAGAGGGCATATTTGTTGGTTATGCTACAAACTCTCATGCTTACCGTGTCCTCAACAAGTCCACCGGACTCATTGAGGAGACGTGTAACATGGAGTTTGATGAAAATAATGGCTCCCAAGTGGAGCAAAGTGGTCTTTGTGATGTAGGTGATGAAATTCCTCCCCAAGCCATAAGAAGAATAGGGATTGGTCAAATACTCTTCATTGAGGAACCCCTTGTGGCCGAAGGAGAAGGACAATGCTCTACTCAAGTGGAGCCATCACCTACGCGAGACCCACACGCTTCCGAAGAACAAAGTGAAGGCCCTCAACTCCATGAACAAGATCAAGGGCAAGATCAACCCCATGGAGATGGTGATGCACCAAATGATGCCCAAGATCAAGTTCATGCCTCCGAGCTCGCTCAAGATCAAGAGCAAGCTCAAGGTCAAGAGCAAGCTCAATACGGTGCTCAAGATCAAGAGCAAGCTCAAGATCAAGAGCAAACTCAAGACGGTGCTCAAGATGTGCAAGATGATCCTCAAATGCCCATCGTGGAAATTTTGGAGCGCCGTGCCGCTAAGGTGGCTTCCAAGCTCGAGCGTCAACAACATGTCATGGAGAATGTGCTTGGAAGCTTGAAAAAGGGGTAACTACTCGTAAACAATTGTCAAACTTTTGTGAGCATCACGCGTTTGTTTCATGTGTTAAACCCCAAAAGGTACATGAGGCGCTCGATGATGAGGATTGGCTTGAAGCTATGCTTGATGAACTCAACAACTTCGAGCGCAATCAAGTTTGGGAATTAGTGCCAAGGCCAACGGAGGAATACAATGTCATTGGGACCAAATGGATCTTCAAGAACAAGCAAGTTGTGAACGGTGTGGTTGTTCGAAACAAGGCGAGATTGGTGGCACAAGGCTACTCCCAAGTCGAGGGCATCGACCTTTGCCCCCGTTGCACGTCTTGAATCTATTCGCATGTTGCTTGCATATGCATCTCATCATGATTTTAAATTGCAACAAATGGATGTGAAAAGTGCATTTCTTAATGGTCCTTTGAATGAGTTGGTGTATGTCAAACAACCTCCGGGATTCGAGGATCCCAAGCTCCCCACTCATGTATACAAACTCAAAAAGGCGCTCTATGGCCTTAAACAAGCCCCACGTGCGTGGTATGAGCACCTTACCGAGTTGTTACAAGATCGTGGGTTTGAAATTGGGAAAATCGATCCCACTCTTTTTACTAATAGGGTCAAAGGGGATTTGTTCATATGCCAACTATATGTTGATGATATTATTTTTGGTTCTCCTAACAAATCTTTCAATGATGAGTTTGCCGCACTAATGACCGAGAAGTTTGAGATGTCTATGATGGGAGAGTTGAAGTTCTTTCGTGGGTTCGAAGTAAAGCAAAGAAGAGAAGGAACGTTCATCAACCAAGCCAAGTATACCCAAGACCTGCTCAAGAGATTCAAGCTAGATGATGTCAAGCCGGTCAAGTTTCCCATGCCCACCAAATGCAAGCTTAACAGTGATCCCAATGGTAAATTGGTGGATCAAAATGTATATCGTTCCATGATTGGATCCTTGCTTTACCTTTGTGCATCTAGACCGGATATCATGTTGAGTGTGGGAATTTGTGCATGGTTTCAAGCCACACCTAAGGAAAGCCACTATGTGGCGGTCTCGATATTTGGCTCATACCCCAAACTTTGGCTTATGGTACCCCAAAGAAGCAAGCTTCGATCTCATGGGTTACTCGGACTCGGATTGGGCAGGAGATTGTGTGGAGAGGAAGTCAACTTTCGGAGGGTGCCAATTCCTTGGTCGCTCTTTGGTGAGTTGGTCTTCGAAGAAGCAAAATTGTGTGTCTCTCTCATCCACCAAGGCCGAATATGTAGCCGCCGCAAGTTGTTGTGCACAATTGCTATGGATGAGGCAAACTTTAAAGGATTATGGTGTCACTTGTGACAAAGTGCCTCTTCTATGTGACAATGAAAGTGCTATCAAGATCTCTCACAATCCGGTGCAACATAGCATATTGAGATTCATCATCATTTCATTAGGGATCACATCAAGCGTGGAGATATTGAGATCATCTACATCAACACTCAAGAGCAACTAGCGGATATCTTCACCAAGCCTCTAGATGAAGCAAGATTTCGCGAGTTAAGGCATGAGCTAAATATCATTGATTCGAGCAATATGGCTTGAATCTAGGCACACCCCACCGCACTCATCAGTATATCTTGTTTTAGATGTAGGCATGGACATAGGGGGAGGGTTGTTCTCTCAATGAACTCTCCCTGACTCCCTCCCCCCATATGCATAAATCGATCACGTTTTTCACATTAGCCATTTTTTATGGTACTTGTTCTTCAAAGATGAGTTTTGGTCATGGGCCCAAGGTTAAAATCTTCGCGGTGCCATACCACTTGACTCAAAAATAGGTGGCCTCGGCCACCGCCCTCTCCTTGAGAGGTGTGTTGTTTTCCTTTTTTCCTCTAGTTGGGTTGGTTTGTGTTTTTGGTGTGTTTTGCTTTTAGTCTCTCCGTGGGTGCGTCTCTGGTTTTTGGTTGCTTCTACTCTTGGAATTGCTCCCTCGGCTCGTTGCGTCGTTTCGTTTTCGTAGCTAGGCCTTTGTTTGTCCTGTCTAGCTGAGTTTTCGTTGGGCGGTACTACCGCTGCGGAAGGGCGGTACTACCACTGAGTGGCATCAAGCGGTACTACCGCCCACCCAAGCGGTACTACCGCTGTGGGGCGGGACTGGGGGTTATGAATCGGGTAGGGGAGTTTTACTCCCCCATACCCATTCGTGGCTCTCTCCCCGTCCGTTCCTCTCTCCAACGACGAACTCGCCACGGGAGGCCGCCGCCGGGCCGCTTTCTCCGGGCCATCCTTCACATTTCCAATCGGTGGAATCGATCCCCACCCCTTCCTCTTGCCATGGATGCTGGTATTGCCCCCTTTCTTCTTCTCGTTGCTTCTAGTTTTCAGATCTAGGCTTTTGGGGCAATAGTCTTAGCATTTATCGACTTTTGGCCAAATCAAGGGTTGAGTAGGATGTTGAAGGCTGCTAGACTAGTTGGATTGATGTTTGGTAGGAGTATTTTTGAATTGGGCACCCCCGGTAGTACCGGATCTAGCAGCGGTTGTGGCCTGACCGTTGTCCTCCGCCTCGGGCAGTACTACCGCTTCCCTGGAGTGTGTACTGCCGCTTGTTAGGAATGGTACTACCGCTCGGGGTGCCGGCCTCCATTTTTCTCATACCAAACATTGATTCGTGTTGCTCTTCTGCTGGCTTATGCTCGGTTTGTTGGCTTTCTTTGCCAGTGTTTGTGTGGTTCCAGGTGATGGCACTTCGGAGCCCCGCGTCCGTCGTATCAACCCCGGGCGTCCTGGAGGATCAAAGCGCTATCGCACTTCTGAGGCAGCTGCTGCTTCGTCTAGTGTTCCTCCAACTCAGCCCAAGCCTCCTTCCAACCAAGTTGCAAGCAAGCCCAAGCCAAAGACCAAGTCTGTGACTGAGATGATTGCTAAGGAGTTCTGTGAGGCCCGTCGCCGCAACCCGTATGCTCAAGATCAAGATCCAGCTCTTGTCAACCGCCCCTTCTGGAACCAGTTTCAGTGGTCTGTCTTCTTTGATGTGCTCAAACCAAAGAAGAATCTCTATGTAGATGTCCGCTCCATCGACATTGCTTATTTGGAGAAGGATCGTGCCTATTTTGCCGAGGCCCTGGAGATGTGTGCTTAGTTAAACATTCTCAAGCTCATGGAGTTCAACAAGGACTTTGATGCAGATATGGTGGCTCAGTTTTATGCCACGGTTCACCTTGGCACTGATGAGGAAAGGACTTTGACTTGGATGACCAATGGCAGACTTCTCTCAGTCAAATGGAAGGCATTCATGGAACTGTTAGGTGTTAAAGATCAGGGGCTTGACAACCCGGTTGGCTTTCGTCCTCACAAGAATGTTACTTCTACTCACAAGTCGGCTCTCTGGCCCTACAGCACAGTGAAGATTCACCCCGAGACGGAGAAGAAGACTTATGAGCTGTTTCCTTTTCTGGACATCCTTCATCGCATCTTCAGGAACACTCTTTTCCCTCGCATTGGGAACTTGGATATGGTGCATTCGTACCTCGTGGACATGTCACTGTTTTGCCAGAATGAGAAGGACAACAACACAGGAGATTCCTTGGATATTTCTCATGTCATGTGGTCAGAGCTCCTCTCTGCCATCACTGAGTGCAAGTGCCCCATCTATGCCCCCTACCTGATGTTACTCATTCAGAAGACATGGGCGCACACTTATCCTGGTGTCTTGTTGGAGACCGGTGACTTGGTCTCTCACGAGATTAAGCGTCTGAGATAGAAGGAGCACTAGGGCACTCCTGTTCCGGAGACTGAGATTCCGTCTGGTGCTGACGAGGCTGAGGCTGATGATGATGAGGACTATGAGCCCTCTGGAGTGGAGCCCTCATGGGCAAAGAAGCTCAAGCGCAAGATGAAGAAGCTATTCTGCATGGAGTCTCACGGGCAGTATATGGCACATGTGTCTGAGAAGAAGTCACGCAGCCGTCATAAGGTTCTTATGCGTCAACTGGGTGCAGAGGTTGCTAGTGGGTCAGAGGGCAAGATCACTGACGAGGAGGAGTGGATTTCTCAGCACTGTCCTTGGATGGATTCAGATACTGAGCAGCCCACTGCCGATGACGGAGGCGCGGGCGACCACGCGGTGATGTGATGATGGAGATCTTCGGCTTTGCTATCACCTGTGACCGTAGAAGCACTCTTTGCCCTTTTGGTGTCTCGATGCCAAAGGGGGAGAGAGTTTAGGGATTTGTCGAGTTGCGAGTGTGTCTTATTTGCCTTGTCTTTCTCTCTCGCAAACTCTTTTATCGGCCGATTGCTTTGGTTTGGTTTGTGCTTGTGAGACCTGGTTACCCTGTCATATGGTGTGAGACATATGCTATCCTATCTTATTATTATCTTATGCGTGTCTAGTACTTTGGTAGTATGCGAGTTGCATGCTTAACTTATGATTTTTTTTTGCTCACTTACTACCCCCTTGCATTCTAGCTTATATCTCTCTTATTATAGATGCCAGTGTTGTCAGGCTATAAAATATAGGGGTAGTGTTGATCCTAATGTGTGTACTTTGCATTCCAAAGGCACTCCTAATTAAGTGCACACATCTAGGGGAGCTCGTCTATATTTTGTAGTCTCTGGGGTTTGCTTATTCTCTTGTCATATCTTTATGCAAATCCCGTATTGTCATCAATCCACCAAAAGGGGGAGATTGTTAGGGCATGTCTCTCTCTAAGTGGTTTTGGTGATTGATGACAATGCATTTGCGGACTAATCTTGTGCATTGAGCATTTCAGATATTCATTCATTGGCACGAGACAATTCTTTCCCCTCGGAGCTCAAGGTGAAGACGGTGTAGTCTCTTTCGTTTCGATTTTGGTGGACTTGAGTCGTAGGAGACACCATACTATCAAAAGGGGGTCCGTATCGGAAAGGCTAGGGTGGAATCAACACGTACACATCTTTCTTGCACCCGCAGCTCCTTCCTCTTCCTTGGAGTATTCCTTTATCGCGGAAGTGGCACATGGGAGGAGCCAGCGGTAGTACCGCTGGGTCGGAGCGGCAGTACCGCTGCTTCACAGCGGTAGTACCACTCATGGCCATCAGCGGTAGTATGGCTCCAGTTCCGCGCTGGTACCTCCTTGACTCAAGACCGGCGAGTCTCGTGTCTAGTTCAGCGGCAGTAGGAGCGGTAGTACCACTCGCAAGCGGTAACACCTACCACCGCTGCTAGTGCCGCCCGGGCTCTCACTCTCGTGCCCCTTCCCCCTCTGAGGCCCCTGCTCACAGTCTCCGCTGTAGTACCGCTGCGACCAGCGGTAGTACCGCTCCCCTTAGCGGTAGTACCGCTCTGTGCGGGCTGAAGAGGGGATGGCGGTTGGATTGCTTCCCCCACTATGAAAGGGGGTCTTCTACCCACCTCTTTTCCCCCAAGCTCCATTGTTGCTCCAAAGCTCATTTTCGCCCGATCTCTCTCCCTAGCCAATCAAACTTGTTGATTTTCTAGGGATTGGTTGAGAAGGCCCGGATCTACACTTCCACCAAGAGGTATTTGATTCCGCCCACTAATCCCTTGCGGATCTTGTTACTCTTGGGTGTTTGAGCACCCTAGACGGTTGAGGTCACCTCGGAGCCACATTCCATTTGTGGTGAAGTTGAGAGCCTCCAATCAAGTTGTGGAAATTGCCCCAACCTTGTTTGTAAACGTTCGGTTGCCGCCTTCAAGGGCACCACTAGTGGAATCACGGCATCTCGCATTGTGTGAGGGCGTGAGGAGAATACGGTGGCCCTAGTGGCTTCTTGGGGAGCATTGTGCCTCCACACCGCTCCAACGAAGACGTACTTCCCCCAAAGGGAAGGAACTTCGGTAACACATCCTCGTCTCCACCGGCTTCACTTGTGGTTATCTCTTCCCTTTACTTTGTGCAAACTTTTATTGTGTTGTATCCTTTGCTTGCACTTGTTGTTGTTGTTGTTGTTTGCATCATATAGGTTGCTCACCTAGTTGCATATCTAGACAGCCTATTTGTTGCTAAACCTAATTTGTTAAGAAAAGCTAAAAATTGGTAGTTGTGTATTCACCCCCTCCCCTCTAGTCAACCATATCGATCCTTTCACCACCCACCGCCGCCCCTCCCCCCCTTGCCACGCGCTTTTCCCCACCCCCCGCCGCCGGGCCGCCGCCTACGTTTCCGGCCATAGCAGCCTGCGGGATCACGCCGGAGGGCCGCCACACGCCCGAGATTGTCCTCCGCCACTTCATCATGCCTCATCGGGCCGGAAAGTTGCAGATCGGCGGCTGTTTGTCGCGGCGGCCGGATTTGGCGTTTCCGGCCACCGGTGGCTGCGCCAAGCCATGGATTGGTCAGGGAGCACCCCGACCAGCCCCGGCAAAGCCCCAGCGCCGCATGCAGGTACTGGTTCCTCCTCTAGCCGCCGTCATTGGTTTGCTGGCAAGGACTCGGCCGGCCGTCACCCGGGCTCGGCGCTCGCTCAGAGGCTCGCCGGCTCGCCGATGCCGCTCATACAGTGCGACCACTGCACGCAGACAGTGCTGCGGCTAACGTCTAGCACGCCGAAACACCCCGGATGGGTATTCTCAAATGCGAAAACGATGGGGTATGTTTTGTTTCATTCGGCTTTGTCAACGTATTCGGTTCAATTTCGATAGCTTATTGAGATGGTCATGTGTGTAGGAAGGTGGATTCTCATTTTGGTTTTGGGAAGAAGATTACATCGATTTATTGATAGAAAGAAACTTAATAGATGTCCGTGCACTCGTTGGTAGAATTGAGGCTAATGATGCTGCTGCATGTGCAATTAGAGAAGAAACTAGAGGGGAAGCAACGTCTACTTCTTTAGAATCAAAGAAGAAGAATGAAGAATGCAAGATCAAGAATCCGCAGATCAACAATGAAGGCATGGAGAAGATATTGGTCCAACTAGTGGGAGCAGTTATGGAAGTTGGATATCTTCTAAAATGCCTAATTGTAGTTCTTGTTTTCTTTGGTCTTACTATTCTAACAAAGATTTGGTGAATTATTATGTATCCAATGCCACTGAAGAAAATAAAGAAGCAAAGAAATGTGTTTTCATGTCTGAAATTGAAATGCAAATTACTGATTTGTGGGCCGGCGTGGCCGGGGGCCGAGCAGACCCCATAAAGCGGACCCGTAAAAAAGGAGACCATCCTTTTTTATGAGTCCGCTTTGCGGGGTCTGCTCGACCCCCGCCTGCGCCGGCTCGCAAAGCCGGTTTTCCGCGAACTGTAGACGCATTTTGCGGGTCGGCATTATACGGATTTCGCTAGAGATGCTCTAAACCTCGCCAGATGGCCTCGCCACTGACACCATGCATCTTCAAGCAGCCGTCCCCGAGACCATGCATGCGGCCGGGAATCGTGTTCGGCCAACGGCCCCTCTTTTGCTCGTCTGCGAGACGGTATCTTTGCTCCGGCGTGCGGACGCAGTAACGGCGTGGTGCGTTCGTCCCTACGAATTCGCTGCTACCCATCGCTCAGGCTAGTCACAGTGAAGAGTAACATACAGTAGTCTTATGCATATGACAATAGTCTATTCCCATTATGTTACTATTTTTATAGTGCGGAGTAACATAAAAATAGTGTCATAGGTAATTGTATTTATTAGCTTGTATATTCATCTTGCCCCGGAAAGTGTTATGTGGTGGTACTACCTCCGTCTTGATGAATAAGTCATTTGCGTAGTTCTAGATCAGCGATTTAACTATCTAAATATGTATTATATGTGATAAAAAATATATATTTAGAAACTACATCCGTGTAGAAATCTAGTGATATACTTTTCATGACATATAACACATATTTAATTAATCAAATCGATGACCTAGAACTACGCGAATGACTTATTATGTTACTCTAAACACCTCCCTACTCATTAACTACATGCCACATAAGCAAACTTATTTTTGGGTGGGTTAGAGCAAGTATAATAAACCTAGTCAGCTGGCTATAAGGTTTTACATGTCAGCAAAATCCTTGCTGGAGGAGTGAGAAATGAAGAGAGAGAGAAGAGCCGGCGCTCCGCGTATCGCCCGGCTGTAGCTCAATCTCCGATGCAATACAGCCAACATGCAGCCGGCGTGAGTGCTAAACGCAAGCGCTCCGTCCTACCTGTCAATCATGTGTGCTTGTTAGACCCTCTTCACATGCAAACATTGAATAGTATGGTCCATCTAATAGCCAACCTACAGCCAGTCTATTATACTAGTAGTCTTTTATCAAGCCTTTGGATGATGTGGCACCGGTATACAGCCAGTAGCAGGCTCTTCTATTAGCCATGCTCTTATGTTTACCAGCTAAGTTACTCCCACTATGACCAGCCTTAACCTACAACTTCCCGGCTGCACGTCTTCCGAGTCCATTAACGGCTGCAACCGATCGACCGCCGTCTTCTCGTCTTCCGGGTCTCCATTCACGAGGCACGCACCGGTGAACGAAGCGGCTCGATCGTGTAGTTCGCCGTCCATGTATGCATGCGTACGCGCGCTCCGTATAAAATGGGCATTGCTTATCCAAACGCCACAAGCCACACACCGAGCCACCCGGCATCGGCGCACGCACGGTTGGGCGGTCATGGCGGACTGGTCGGCTCTTCCGTCGGACCTCGTCCGCAGCGTCGCCGACCGCCTGCTCGCCGTGGCGAGCGACGTCGACTACTACATGGACATGCGCGCCGTCTGCCACGGCTGGCGCCTGGCCATGGCCGACCCATGCCGGTGCATCACTGATGTTGACCTCCTCCGTTTCCGTCCACGGCACTGGATCATGCTCCACGACGGCGAGGACGAGTCGGTCGACGACCGCGGCGTCATCCGCCTCTTCCTCAACGTGGCCACCGGCCGCTTCCTCCGCCGGCGCGTCCCGCTGCTCCAGGACCACGTCCTCGTCGCCGCCTCCGACGGCCTCCTCGTCCTCGGCGACAAGAAGTACCCGCATCGAGCCAGCGTCCTCAACCCTTTGACGGGCTCCTTGGTCCGCTTCGCCGCCGCCATACCCCGCGTGAACCGGGTGCGAGCCGCGGTGACCGGCTCCGAGGACGACCCGTCGCTCTCGCTCGTCTTCGCATTCCGCCACGATCCCTACAGCGACGCGGTCTCGTGTGCCCACCGGACCGGTGGCGAACTCTCCCCGGTGCAGCAGTTCCCATGCTCTGCCGGCGCCGGTCCCTTCTTCTGCTCGAAGCAAGCGAGCATGGCTACCTATCGAGGACACGTCTACCTGGCCGACCGCGACGGACAGATCGTCAGGTTCGTCGTCACGTCGACGCAGCAGCAGCACCAGCAGAACTGTCACGCCGAGCTCATAGGCAAGGCACCCTTGGAGACTGTCACCGGAGGCCGCTGCGGCCGAGCCTTTCTCGTGGCGTCGGCCGGGGAGCTGCTGCTCTTCCGCCTATGCCACCTCCGTCGACGGCGGACCGTGGAGGTCTTCAGGGTCGACGTGGAACGAAAGGCGCCGCTGGAGCCCGTGAGGAGCATCGGCCGCCGGGCGCTCTTCCTCGGTGGCAGGTGCCTGTCGGTTGACGCGGGCGAGCTTCCTTCCATCGACGGCGACTGCGTGTACCTCGTCCCCGAGAACGGCAATGCTGCTTGGAGATACGATCTCCGGGACGGCAGCGAGAGGAGGGTCTCGAGCTTCCCTGGCGTTCGCCCTTTTGGCTTGGTTCAGGCGCTGCTCAGCTCCTGCGTCTTCCTCCCCGATGCAAAGTCTCAGCTTCACTCTGTCTACCGGACTTACTATCGTGACTCATGAGGGATTAAATTGAGCTGAGCTTCTTCGTAAGTTCAGTGTTTGCTATCGGTTCAGAGTTCAGACTAATTGGGATACGTTCATTTTGTATGCTTCTTGCCAGCATATCTAAGTTGTCAAATGCTCAGAATCGTCTTTCTTATCAGGGGAAAGTTGTCATAAAGCGCCATTTCTGGACATGATTTTGGTGGCACTAAAAAATTCTTGGAAAAATCATTTCAATGTAGTGCAAAATTACACAATCTCGTAAAATCTAGGATGGTAACAAATAATGGGCTGCTACGCGTAAAAGATCCGCCGCCTCGTGAGCGGTCAGATCTGAGAAAATCAAGCGGCTAAACGGGCTCCTCTTCTTTGCAACAAAACTCTCGTTGCGGAAACATTTGTAACAGAGATTGTGTTGTGGATTTTTTTTTTGCAACATAGGTTGCGTTGCAGGGTATTTTTTGCAACATAGTCCATTGCAGGATTTTTTTGTCTTCATTTTTTTGGAAACAGAGGTATTGTTGCAAAAAAAAATTGCAATTGAGGTGATGTTGCAAAAAAAAATATCTTTGTCTTCACCTCTATATGGTGTTACGGAAGAATGTTTTGCAACATGACTGATGTTGCAGAAATCTTTCCTGCAACAGATTGGATGTTGCAAAACAAAACATCACCGTCGTTCGCCGCGAGCCCGTTGGACGGTGGTGAGGGAGGAGCGGCGCCGCCCTTTCCCACCATGGCGCTGCCGCCGGCGAGTGTCGTACCTCCGACAAGGTCACCTCACCGGCGAGGTGGCGCACCGCGCACGGCCAGTCGTCATGGTGGAGGCGGGCGACAACGGCGACGACCGTGCGAGACCCCGGCTGCAACGACAGACCGCTATGGCGACCAGTTGCAGATTTTATTTTTTGCAACAGAGCACCAAGGTCACCCAACGCCATGGAGCAGGAGGAGTCACAAGCGCCATCGTGGATTGATGTTGGAGGATGGGAGTTGAGGATGGTGTTGGATCTGCTCGAAAGAAGCCTCCTGTGAGGATAAGGCGGAGAAGAAGTAGCATCGTCCGTCGCCCACTGACACGTGTTGTTCGTGGAAGGCGGCGGATAAAACCACAAGATCGGCCAGACGAAAGGAATCATTTCCCTATCAAATACATATGAATATAAAATCATAAATGTTCTTTTCTTTTCTCCAACCAAGTCATGATTTTTTCTAGGTGGTAACAAATATATATGAACCTAAATATTCTATCTCTTTGAAGCGCGAGACAACTTTATTGTCACAACGTATTTTTTGTGCAAGAAAAATATCTAAAATTAAGTGAGGGTGTACCCAAACAACAAAACATACACCATGAACTCTTTGAGGTCAACACAACTTCATTAAGATTGTGTCAAATTGGTTTACGATCTGGTACAATAGGAAATTAAAAAAAGGGTGGTATAGATACAACTTTAAATAACCTTTTATTTTGCATGGGGATAACCCTTGATTTTGTTAAAGAAATCACATGCTGAGCACATCTGTCTCTTTTCTTTATAATCATCAAAAGCTTTATTCAGCCATGATGCTAGAGCTTGACTATATTTAGTACTAGATCGGTGATGGCGCGCGTTGCCGCGCCTGTCTATTTTAAATGTTCTATGATGGTGTTAGAAATTTATGTACAAACAAGGAGTTCTAGGAGTTCTAGTTAGTTTGAAATGAGTGATTATTACAGGATTTACCTTTCAACAAATTTTGAGAAATTACAGTTATGATTCGACCGAACATCTGCCTCTAGTGTATTAGAAGTTGTTTTTTTTATAATGCATGCTACAATGCATAGTTGTCAAAACATAGATCAAGAATAAGAATTAGGGAAACATTTGAGCAATTAAATGATGCAACAATAGGAACCTGAATGGACAGAAGCCATGATAGTTCTCCCATTGCACATACATATTCGACCATAAGGATTTCCGGTACACTGCTAAAATACCTAGCAATATATTGCCCTTCCTGCGCAGCAATGTGCATCAATCTGGCAGAAAAATAAAGAAGAAAACTGAAAGCACCATATTTTCACTGGAATCGCTGCTTAAAACTTTACATTGCCAAAATTACACAGAAAAATGAAAGGCATCGTAAGCTTATATGCAGGTAGAAACATGTCTCATGAATCCACACGTGTAAGACTCCTTCACTGGCTGGTGTCGTCCACCCGCGCTTTTGTTGTAATTGTTGGGTTTTTCGCCGCACACTACTTTCTCTTAGTTGGTTATTATAGTGCAAACGTTGATTGGGGGTAGTTCTTTTTCTGGTGCTTACGTAATAGGGGAATCAGATGGAAATTAAATTCTGCAAAGGTTATTATTATGGCCTTCAAAATGATGCAAAATGAACTCCACTTATCCAGAATCATGATTTATGCAGTTTTTCTTTTAAAATTTGGGTTATTCTGGTGATGCATAAAAGGGATTGACTGTCAACATAGTTGTGTAAGCTGCAAAGATGTTAAATTCTGTACCATGGAAGTTTCTTTCCTCTAAATTACGATTCCATTGTAGGTAGGCTGCACATCAGAATAATGTGTGCTCACAAAAAAAAAAGATAGACACGAATGTACCAAATAGGTAAATGACTTACCAGACAATATAAAATAGGGGAACTGAGGAAGCGCCTGAGAACACTGTAAGGGTCAGAAGTGAATGCATGGTAACACATAAATAATAATTCAACTGGCCACCACACTGAATACTGCTGCAATAGCTTAAACATAGGAGTATGTAATTGGGAGAAGTTTCATGGTAAGATGGAAATAAGCTTCCTACCATCTTCACATGCACCCCTATTATCATCTAGTGATGTCAGTTCCAGAATGATTACTGGATATTTAAACAAATAAACATGGTAGTGATTTTGAGCATCCACATATTGTGATTGTTCTGTTCCTTTTTTTTGACCGGAACGGCAGGAGCTCTGCCTTTTCATTATATTAGAGGGAAAGACTGTACAAGACTGCCGGAAGCAGCAGCCGGAAAGGATTACAGCAAGGAAGAAAAAGGGAAAAAATGTTGAAGCCAAAGGCATCCAGCCATGCCACCCTCAGGCTACTACTCCCCTGCCTCCTTAAGGAGGCCGATCGCATCTCTTGCAAGAAGCAGCACAGTAGAAGTAGAGCAGGACGAGGCCTTGAAAACTCTGTTGTTTCTCTCAATCCAAAGGTGCCAAGCAATATACACTGCCGCTGTGCAATCATCGGTAGCATTGCCTTTCTTCTTCAGGCTTCTCACTTTACTCCACCAGTCTAGGATGGATGTCGCACCCAAGGCTGCCTGAGCAGCCGCAGGGTAGGAGCCATTAACTTTGAGCCAAACCTCTTTCGCGAAAGGGCAATCAAGGATCAGGTGCTTGGCAGATTCTAAGGTTTGGTCACAATACGAGCAAGCATCATTGTGACCCCAATTACGTGCCCGAAGTCTGTCCGCCGTCCATAATCTGTTCTGGAGCAGAGTCCAGGTAAAAAACTTGATCTTCCCCTCCGCTTTGATATTCCAAACTCGCTGAAGATGAGGCTGCGGAATGCGAGTTAGGAACTGAAAGTGATAGGCCGACTTTGCAGAGTATACTCCATTTGCCGTTAGGTTCCAGCGAATTGAGTCAGGCCAAGGTTGCAACGCGGTTCCTTGCAAAGTCGACCAAAGGTTAATGAAGGAGTCCATTAGCATGGGAGTGTTTATATTCCTCAACCCTCTCATCCAAGCGCCATTGGACAAAGCTTCACAAACAGACAGCTTCTTAGATCTGGCCAGCTTGAACAAATCAGGAGCAATCTCCTTGGGGGCCTGTCCCTTCAACCATCTTTGGTTCCAAAAACTTGTGTTTCGACCATCACCCACAGAGATGGTAGTACATGCCGCAAAAAGATTCAGGTCAGCCTGCTCGCAAGGCACCGGAGTCCCCTTCCAGGGTCTATCCACATCATCCCATTCATACCACGGCCAGCGAAGACGAAGAGCCCTTCCGAAGGCATGAATATCTTTGATGCCTAGGCCACCCACATTCTTGGGCGCGCATATCCTTCTCCAATTAACAAGACATTTTCCACCATGTGCCTCCTCATCAGCATTCCAAAGGAAATTGCGCCTTAACTTGTCAAATTTCTTAGTGAACCAACCATTCGGAGCAAAAACAGTGAGGAAAAAGGTGATGGTTGCTGTGAGGACAGAGTTGATCAAGTCAAGGCGGCCGGTCCGGTTCAGAAGCTTCCCCTTCCAGATGCTTAACCTTCCAGCCCCCTTTTCAAGGAAAGGCTGCAAATCAATCCTTCTCAGCTTCTTGAACGAGAGGGGGAGCCCAAGATATTTGCAAGGGAACGATCCAACAGCGCCACCGAACCCAGCAAGACCATTCTGCATAGAATCCTGCTGGCAACGAATGGGATAGACGACGCATTTTGCCGGGTTAATTTTGAGGCCCGAGATAGAGCCGAACACCTCCAGAATCTTGAGGATAGCATCAAGCTGGGAGCGATCCGGAGAAGCGAAGATGGCAGCGTCGTCAGCATATAAGCTTGTTCTCATCCTTACGGCATTTCTAGGAATGGCTCTAGAATGCCACGACTTGTGGCGCACTCGAACATCCTCAGTAGGGGGTCCATGGCAAGAATGAAGAGCATTGGAGATAGCGGGTCTCCTTGTCGCAGTCCCTTTTTATGAGCGAAAGGAGGGCCAGGGCATCCGTTAAGAAGAACTCGAGAAGATGACGAGGCCAGCAACAAACTGATAATATTTCGCCATCTCTGCCCAAAACCGTAAGCCTGCATTACATCCAACAGGTAGGGCCAACCAACAGAGTCGAAAGCCTTGGCAAAGTCAAGTTTCAGGAAAACCAGAGGGATATTCCTCTTGTGTGCATCTCTGATAGTGTTCTGGACATAAAGAAAATTGTCTTGTATAGATCTTCCGCGAATGAAGGCACTTTGGGTGCAAGAAATCAGCTGCTGCAATTCAGGGCCCAATCTATTGGCCAACAACTTGCAGAAGATTTTGGCAAAGCTGTGCAACAAGCTCACTGGTCTGAAATCATTGGCCGAGACCGCAGCCTCAGTCTTGGGTAGCAGGACAATATGCGCAGAGTTAAGGAGATTCCAGTTATCTCCTCGAAGGCAAAAGATCTGATGTACTGCAGCCACCAAATCATCTTTGATTAATGTCCAGAATCTCTTAAAGAACTTCCCAATAAAACCATCCGGCCCTGGAGCTTTTTCATCATGCAAGTCAAAGACAGCCGCTTTAATTTCCTCCTCCGTGAAAGGCATTTCTAAGTGCTGCAAGTTAGCCGATGGATGCTGAAGTAAATCCCAGTTGAAGACCCTCCTCGCAGCAGAAGAGGTCCCCAATAAAGATTTGAAATGATTCAGAAGGAGCTCTTCTTTGAGATTGTGCTCGTTAACATCGCCGTTCAACCCTCTAAGCACAGGAATATGGTTCTTCCTCCGTCGCCCGTTAGCTCGCAGGTGAAACAATCTAGAGCTAGCATCGCTTGCTTTGATCTTGGAAATTCTAGAGCGTTGGCGCCAAAGGATTTTTTTCAACCGCCGCAATACCCAGCAGCCGCGCCTTAAGCGTTCTTCGGAGAGCCCATTCCGCCTCTGAGAGCTCCCGATCCTCCATAGCCAAATCCAAGTTAAAAATAACCTCATTGGCCACATTGAACGCCAGATTGGAAGAAGCCTTGATCTTCTTATCCCAGGCCTTCAGGGCCAAAGCAGTGCGAGATAGTTTAGCATGAAGTCTCCGCAAAGGCTCTTTGGATCTCAACAGCTTGTTCCAACTTTTGGAGACCACATCATCTAAACCATGCAGCCTCAGCCAGTAAGCCTCGAATCTGAATCCTTTGTAAATCTTGACATCCATCTTCTTGAGCAGGAGAGGAGAGTGATCAGACACAGCAGATGAGGCCGGAGAAAGCTGATATTGGGGGTATCTTAATTCCCAGTCATTGGACATGAGAACACGATCAATCTTTGTCATGGTGGTGCCTGCTCTTTCATTGGACCAAGTATACTTCTTTCCAAAGAGAGGCAAATCCCTCAGCTCCAGCAAGTCAATAGTGTTCCTGAATTGTCCCATAAGCCTGAGATTAACATTTGAGTTGTTCTTATCCTCGGCTTTGCTAATGAGGTTGAAATCGCCCAGCACCAGCCATTCCTTCTTAACCAACGGCTGCAGCGCAGCAAGTTCAGCTAAGAAACGGGTCTTATCCGAGACAAGCTGCGGTCCGTACACGCAGGTGATATCCCAAGAGGAATTGTTGGACTTATCCAAGATAGTAGCCGACAAGAGAACTCATCTGGTACTGCCACCAAAGGGGTAATGGCGAAGTCCTCCGAGCACGCAATAGATTGTTCTGTTCCACTTCAAGAATATAAGATCATCTGTCTATCCATCATGCTCTTAAAAAACAGTTGAGTTGGTAGGACAAGAAACAACAAAGAGCATATGTAGGACATTACTCAGCAGAATTTACTTGCTTTCAACCAAGATGAGTTCAAAGTATTTCCTTGAACATCCGGATCTGTAAAATACCAGTCTTTGCTCTGAAGGTGCAGCGGGGTAGGGCGCCGCTCTCTGTTCGCTGACGGCGAAGGGGTCCATACTCAGACCGGTGCAGCAGGGAGCAACTTTGATGCAGCAGAGATGGTATCCACTCCGTCAGTGAGATGGGCTCCAACCTTAAAGGTCATTGGCGGCGTCCTAGGTTTGCCCCTACATGAACGACGTCCTAGGGCGAGTGTTGTGACCCTATTTCCATGTCTCAGGTTCATGTATAACGTTGCTAGGAGTATGTGTTTCTAAGCCCAATCAGTTTCTTATGTCTCTGTAGCTCCATGTGCCAGTTCATCAGTCTAGCATCTGCTGACTAATGTTGCTTATTAGGGTAGTTAGAGTAAGACAGTGCAGCATCAGTCCTGTATCATGTGCTCTATGAACATGCAAGGTACGCTATGTAAGACATTAATTTGTAGTACTATGCTCTGTTTGGATAAAGCCCATTCGTTTTCTTACTCTGTTGTGCCTGATTATACCTTGGTTAAACAGAGATAATGCATCCTTCGGTCATAGAAGACATTAACTTGTACTCAAAATATAAGAGCGTTTAGATCACTAAAGTAGTGACCTAAACGCTCTTATATTTCTTTACAGAGGTAGTATTATTACCTGTCTGACAAAGCATCATGTGCTCTATGAAGTATGAACATGCAAAATATCGGTTCAGTTAATTCTGTATGATGTACCCTGTGGACATGACAGACATTGGTTCAGTTAGCTCTATAATCATGTACCTATGGACACGGATGACATTGCTCATACTCCTTCAGTAGTATTCTTCTATCTTGAGATAAAAAGCGTTCTTACCGTTGTCCCTGGAGTAATATGAGTACTACTCCTTTGTGAAAAAGTACGAGAATTTTCTGCTCTAAATACGTGAAAATCTAATATGCAGGAAAACAATCTTGCTCTAACTTTTCAACATTGGAAGCATAAGCATCTGCTCTACAGATTTCATGAACCTCTACCACAAAGATGGATATGAGAGATCAATACACTACATCAAATGGTCTTTAACCAATGAAATCTATCTATCTGAAATAAAGAGACATGAATTACAGCCCAAGGGTGGATTAACATGGATAAGAATTTTGAGCACAAGCTCCTAATTGTACTGGTATACTAATCATACGCCTGTGGAAAATGCAAATCCAAACCAGCAGACAACGGTGGCGTAGCATTAACATCACCTGCGCATATTTTTGTTGGGAGAGGATATGAGTTTCTTTTGTTGAGACGACACGAGGACATTGATGCAATTTACAGGTAGCATACCTGAGCATGTCGCTGAAGAAGATGTTGCTGCCGGGGTAAGATGTGCATAGACAGCCACGGAGAGAAGCATTATATAGTACCTGCGAGGTTTGCGACGTTACCAGGCATTAAGCAAATAAATGATAATAGGCCTGAATGAATGATAATAGGTCATAATCGCGAGCTTGAAGGGGAGCAGAGCAGTTTCCAGCGGAAGAATGCCATGATTGCGAGCTTGAAGGAGAGGAGAGAAGTTACCAGTACACGAGGCGTCTGCCATTTAATCCCGCTCCTCTGATCGGTGGGATCGACCGGATGTACTCGGCTCCTGCATCCCGCTCCTCCGGTCGCTCGGATCGACTCGATCCCATCCCAGACCTCAGGTGGACGGACGCACACCGGCACCTTTACTGGATGGAACCGGCCGCCCCTCTCTGCGGCTCGATTCCGGAGGGGAATCGATGCGGTCCCGTCGCCCTCAGCCTGGATCGGGACTAATCCCCTCAACCACGATCTGGACTCGTTTAGGGTTCGGGGTTTTTTTCTTTCTTCAGCGGTTGCGTTCGCGAGTAAATGGAGCAGACGCGTTAGCTCGTAGGCCTCCCTCCTTAATGGGCTGCCGGCTAGCCGAAGGCCCGGTGCATCATGGGCGTCCGATTCGGCCCGTGGAGCAGCAGCCCACAGGACAGCCGGGCCAGTTAACACAGATCGCCGCACGCACGAAATCGGACGGCCAGGAAGTCCGGGAAAACGGACGGCCGAAAACGCAAATCGCTGTGGGAGTTCGGTTTAGGTGCGGTTATACTGTCCTTAATCGTAACATGGAGGTGATGTTTAAACACATAAAAATGGTAAGGCAATAAACACTGGGAGAATTCCTTATTTAACATTGTCTAAAACTTATATTCCTTATTTGACACTGAAAAAATATTTCTTCCCTATCTAACACAGCCTTTAAATTTTGTTCTCAATATAACACTTCCATCCATTTTTTGTGCAAACAGTGTTAAATGGCATGTGAAATGACAATTCTACCCTCAGACATCTATTCAGTCCTTTTATTTATTCCGGTGTCTTATTTAAGGGTGGAGACCATGGTTAACACGTATGAGTAGCTGGCTTCCTACTGGATGGATTTCTTAAGCTAGCTTGCACACAGCACACGCACGTACAAAACCAGGCTGTGTGCGTGTGTTTGATGGACGGCTTGACTCGACGAAACACGCACACGGCACACACGAAGAATACGTGGACACGCCGAGTTGATTGAAAAAGGACCGTGCCATGCCTTTGGATTTTTCATTGCTAGTATTTCTGATTGGGGTCACGGTTCAGCGTACCTATATATCAGCTGCCAACACAAGCTAGCCTTTTCAGTATGAAACTCTAGTCCTATACGAAATCAATGCATACACATGTATACGTGTGGGACACAGACGAGTTGGTTTTAATTCCAACAGCGGTGTTCTTGTGCAAGGGGATTGTGGGCCGGGTGACTTTGACCTAACTTTAGGTGCTTCTAGTACCCCTAAAAAAAGGAGCTTCTAGTGCCAGGGGTAAACTTGTCATTTCATGTGTCATTTAACACCATTAGGTCAAAAAATGGACGAAAGTGTTATATTGGGAACTAAATTTTAAAGTTGGTGTTATATAGGGAAGAAATATTTCTTCGATGTTAAATAAGGAAATGAAATTTAAAATAGTGTCAAATAAGGAATTCTTTCATAAACACATAGGATGATCGTTTTTATTTTATTTTTTGCCATTACGAGCCTTGAAATTACATTCATGACACTCCTGGCATAAGCAAAGATAGTATGAAAACTCCACTCAACGAGGATAATGAGTATGGACTTTCTTTGCCCAACCTTTTTCAACTATATTTCTTCTTAATATTTGAAACTTTTGTTTTAATTTTTGTTGAGATGAAACTTTTATTTAACTTGGTTTTCATCATGGAAGTGATTGCAAGGGCTTGTTTTTCCCTAGTTTCCCTTCTCACTGTCCCCTTTGCACCCTTCAGGTCCCTGCAACCACCCTCCATCTTCACCTTTCTAGTTCCTACCCCATGCCTCTCGTTTCTCTTCCTCTCGATGAATGTTTCCAAACAGCCACCTCTAAGCCAAACTTTTCCGCCCTTTGGTGTATACATTTCATCTATGATGCTTGAATTTTGTTTTTGACCTTGATAAGGAATTCTTCCCAAATTTGTCAAAACACAAACACACCAAAACCCTACTCATGGTTACAATTAGTGTTAGTGCTTGATTATCTTTAGTCTTATATCATTGATATGATGTTCAGGCTCATAAAGACCATAAAATTGGACGACAAACACAATGCTCATAATCTTGGGCTCTTGGCTATTATGGACCTAAAAATAGATTTATGTCAGTCCTTGCATAAAATGAGACAATAGGAAAACTTTACTCAGTGATGACAATGAATGTGGACTTTCTTTTCTTAGAGAGGAATAGATTTTTTTTTCAACTATGCATGCCCTATTAACTTTTTAAAACTCTTGATTAACTTGCTTTTTTTTCTTGTAAGTGAATGAAAGGGCGTTTATGACGACAAGCTTATCGGTTTGTTTTTGCTCACGTCCCCCTTCTCACCTCTAGTCCCACCCCACCACTCTCTCTTTAGCGAGTAAATTGCAGAAACCCACCAGTTTGAAGGCTAGGTCAGCAGAAAACACTACGTTACAGTTTTGTTGCAAAAAACACCACGTCTTGTGTAATCCTTTTGCAAAACCACTGATCGCCGGATTTGGCTCGGTTAAGCGCGTTTATGACAGATGGGCCCACCAGCCAGGCTAACGTGGCGCCTCTTAACATCACACATGTAACGGCACCGTTTAGTAACATTGTCATCACGTGGGAAGCCCTGTGGGGTCCACCTGCCATTGGAAGAAAAAAATGAAAAGAATCTGGTGCCTTATCTTCACCAACCCACCGCACGTCCTGCCCTCGGCCAAGGCAGAAGCCGCCGCCGCCGTCGTTGTCGGGCGGAAGTCATGGCAGGGGCTGCCGCCCATCTCGCGCCAGGCCGAAGCAGGAGGCCGCCGACGTCCCGCGCCCGGTCGAGGCAAAGGCCGTCGTTGCGCCGCGGAGGTCGCCGTCCCGCGCCAGGCCGAGGCAGGAGGCCGCCGCCCGTCCCGCGCCCGGCCGAGGCAGGAGGCCGCCGCCCGTCCCGCGCCCGGCCGAGGCAAAGGGCGACGTCGCCCTGATGCTCTGCTCGGTGATGTACTGCTTCTCCCTTCGTCGTCATGGACCAGCCCCCTCCGTCGTCGTGGTGGCCGCGCTGTGTGGGGGCGATGTCGCTGAGCTCGACTTCGAGGTGTACCACACCGCCGAGAGGGCCGGGCTCTCCGTGTCCTGCTCGTCGTAGATGGTCACATGGGCGCGGAGGTTGTAGCAGGAGCGCCGCCCGTCCAGGTTCTTGCTGGATCCGAGCTCGGATTGGAGAGGGGAACACGGATATGAGGTGCAGAAGACGGCACATGCTCGGTTCTTGCCGGATTCGGGCGAGGGCGGGCTAACGACGGCGAATTTTATGGAGCTCGGGTGCCATGGCGATGGGCGGCGGCGGCGCTCTTCCATGCTGCTGGTTCGGGGAGAGAGAGAGACAGAGATTAGGAAGGAGAGAAGAAGTAGAGAAGGTAGGATAAAATGCTGACAAGCGGGTCCCACGTCCTGTAAAACGGTCAACGTAACGATGTGAGATATTGGTGCCATATCAGCATGACTGGCGGGCCCCATATGTCATAAACACGTTCAACCGAGCCAAATCCGCCGATCAGTGGTTTTTGCAAAAGGAATACACAAGACGTGGTGTTTTCTGCAACAAAACTATAACGTAGTGTTTTCTGCTGACCTAGCCTTCAAACTAGTGATTTTCTGTAATTTACTCCTCTTTAGCCACTCACTTTATTCCTCATCTCCCTCTTCACTACGCTTAGAGCAACTCTAGCAGATGCTCCATATCATCTGGATCACAGTAATAGTCCCCATACGAGTACGACGATCACGGCCAGAAAGGGTGGTCTAGCGAGTCGCTATATTGTCCTCAGTCTGCATAATCTTTGGAAGACACTCCAAATCGAGTTTGCGGGCCTCCGTGCTTGGAGGTAGGGGTGCTGATATGGGGTGGCCTCCAAACCCAACCGTTCGCGCAGGAGGAAGTTTCAGCCCGTCTCTTCCTCCCATGCCCAGCATTGCAACGGATAACCATTCATATGACTGTCGCTTCCATTCCTACGAATGGCGCAACCATTTTTTACGACGAGTTGAGCTCGGCCAGACGTTAGGCGACGCATGCTTGCTCCTTGGCGAGGCAACTGAAAGATCGTGGATGTCGCCTAGAGGGGGGGTGAATAGGCGCTTTAAAATAATTACGGTTTATGCTTGAACAAACGTGAAATAAATCTATCAGTTAATTTGTCAAGCACAAAACCTACAACAACTAGGCTCACCTATGTGCACCAACAACTTATGCTAAGCAAGATAAACAACTAATTGATAGCAAGATATATGACAAAAACAATATGGCTATTACAAAGTAAAGTGCATAAGTAAAGGGTTCGGGTAAGAGATAACCGAGGCACGCGGAGGCAACGATGTATCCCGAAGTTCACACCCTTGCGGATGCTAATCTCCGTTTGGAGCAGTGTGGAGGCACAATGCTCCCCAAGAAGTCACTAGGGCCACCGTAATCTCCTCACGCCCTCGCACAATGCAAGATGTCGTAATTCCACTAAGGGACCCTTGAGGGCGGTCACCAAACCCGTACAAATGGCAACCCTTGGGGGCGGTTACCGAACCCGTACACTTTGGCAACCCTTGGGGGCGGTCACCGAAACCCGTCAAATTGCTCGGGGCGATCTCCACAACCTAATTGGAGACCCCGACGCTTGCCCGGAGCTTTACACCACAATGATTGAGCTCCGAACACCACCAACCGTCTAGGACGCCCAAGCACCCAAGAGGAACAAGCTCAAGGGTACCAAGCACCCAAGAGTAATAAGCTACTCAACTTCACTTTCACGTATAACCGTGGAGAACTCAAACCGATGCACCAAATGCAATGGCAAGGGCACACGGAGTGCCCAAGTCCTTCTCTCCCAAATCCCACCAAAGCATCTAATGCTAGGGAGGGAAATGAGAGGAAGAACAAGAAGGAGAACACCAAGAACTCCAAGATCTAGATCCAAGGGGTTCCCCTCACATAGAGGAGAAAGTGATTGGTGGAAGTGTGGATCTAGATCTCCTCTCTCTTCCCCCCCAAAAACTAGCAAGAATCCATGGAGGGATTGAGAGATAGCAAGCTCAAGAGAGGTCAACAATGGAGGAGAGAGAAGTGCTCAAGAACTTGCAAAAAAAGGAATCAACTCAAGGGGGAAGAAGACCCCCTTTTATAGGAGAGGGAAAATCCAACCGTTATCACCTCACTCAGCCCGCGCGACGCGGTACTACCGCACAGGGTTGCGGTACTACCGCTGCAGGGTGCGGTACTACCGCTTGCATGGTAGAGACCAGATGAGGGCCTGTTGCACAGGGCAACGGGCGGTAGAACCGCCGGAGCGGTACTATCGCGCGTCCCTACGGTACTACCGTAAGGCATGCATCAACTGGTACAGAAAATGCACAGAAGTAAAAAATTACTTCCGTGACTACTTCCGCTGAGTTTGGGACGTGCGAAAATCCGACACGGTACTACCGCTCGCAGGGAGCGGTACTACCGCGTAGGGGCGGAAGTAAAAAATTACTTCCGCGCTTACTTTTGTGCGCGCCAACGTTCTGGGCTAGAGGCAGCGGTACTACCGCTCCCGAGGAGCGGTACTACCGCGGACCCCTGCGGTACTACTGCTCCCTTGAGCAGTACTACCGCACGCCACAGAAGCTATAGCACTTGGAAGCCTTCATCTCACAGCGAAAGACAACAGAAGGATACAATAAAACCAGAACTGCCATAACTTCTGCAAATGAACTCCGAATTGAGCAAACTCAAGCTTGTTGGAAAGAAGACAACGAGTAGCATCAAAATAGCGACTGGTTATAGTAAGAAGAGGCAGGGGAGGTATGCCTAGCTTATAGAGGAGTGAAACCTCCAACAGAGAAGAACCGGCATAACCTCTAACATCGAAAACATCATAGAAGATGCAAGTGAACTCCGTTTTCGATGAACTTGAGCTTGTCATCAAGATGACCATAAGCTCCAAATCTGACAAGGAGAAGAACCAAACAAGAACAAATAAAGATGATGCAAGGATGCAATGGTTTGAGCTCTCTACGAACGATACGATCAAGCTACTCATCGAGAGCCCCCCTTGATAGTACGACAATCGATCCTATAACCCGGTCTCCCAACAACCACCATGAGACCGGTAAAAGAGAAAACCTATCAAGGGCAAACCTTTACCTTACACAAAGTCCACTTGAGCTAGATGATGACGATCTTGACTTCCTCAAGTTAGACCACCTTTCTTGATTCCGTTGGCTCGGTGAAGACTAGTTGATTGCTCCCCCATACTCCACTATGGGTGAGCCACTCTTTGGCTCATCTTCACAAGTCCATTGCCACCACAATGGACGGCAAGCTTCAAGCATGTGATCTCTTCGTGATGATCCACTTGAACTTGCACACCACAACCTAACCCCACAAATAACTCTCACAAAGACCATGGGTTAGTACACAAAGCGTAATTGACAATGCTTACCATACCATGGGATCGCTTAGTCCCCCTCGGTACATCTTCTATGCTTTGTGTGTTGATCAACTTGATTCACTCTTTGACTTAGTCTTGATCAACCTCTCACATGACCAATCTTTAGGTAATTCCTTGAATAGCATCTTGGTCATCACAAACTCTCCTTGAAACCAACAAATGGACTCCAAGAAAAGCCTATGGACAAATCCTTCAAATATAACTCAAGGCAACCATTAGTCCATAGAGATTGTCATCAATTACCAAAACCAAACATGGGGGCACCGCATGTTCCTTCAGCAACTTTCTTTGGCCTTTGGCAGTGGTCACCTCTTTCTCCTTCACGAGGCACTAAGACTCCTCGAGGGCGAGACGCAATGGTTTCACATTTTTGTGGCGGTGGCGGCAGGCATCCATCTCGGCCTTGGTCAACGAATGGCGCAGGGACCGGTGCGGATCTGCAAGAGCCGCAAATAGAGCGGCCAGATCTGACCAGAGTCGCCTACCCCACGCGACGATCTGCCCGCGCCTTTGACTCGGGGAGTCGCAACCGTGGGCTTGGAGGTGCCGGGACCAGCACTTAACATCGGCCGAGAGGTGCAAGGGCTGAAGGTGACATCCCGAAGCTTCAAGAGTCCCACCGAGCAACTGGGACGGGTGTGTACCGCGACAAACCGCCACCATCAGGCACGGAGTTGGAGGAGCCCTGGTGGGCCACCAAGGAGGGCGCAGAGCTAGAAATTCCGCCCCTATCCATCTAGGATTGGCAGAAGGCCACATCGATGGCCAACTCCTCATTTGACTCCATATTGAGGGTGTCCCAGTCATCAGAGTCAGCTTTAAAGGAGGAGCCGCTGCCTGATCCGGCCATGATGGCGACAGAAAGTGGCGAGGGGAGAGGCTGGGGAGGAGAGAGAGGACAGGAAGTAGAGTGGTCGAGTGAAGTGAGGCTAGGATTTGGTCCGAGGTGGGATAGGGTGAGGTTTATGCGCCGTGACTATATTTCGCATTCAGTGAGACAGTACGGTATCTCGCTGAAGCGTTATTGGGCCGACCCATTCACAAATAAAATAAATACAGTAGGAAAAGGTGGGAGCTGCAGGGATCAAACCCTGCTCCACAAGGAAATCACCCACGCTGCTAGTCACTACGCTCATGTCTAGTTCGTGATAACTAGTCAGGGTGAGACGTACTTGATGCGAATGGAGGTGGTTTTCCCACCGATTTTCTATTTTTTTTCTATTTTCTATTTTTTTAGGGTAATACGCCATCATGGCATTTTATATTTCATGCTCAAATATGGATACATCGTTTGCCAAAACATCGACAAGAAAATCTGGAGGCTTCGATTGCCAAACAATGGATCGATCACACTCCGCCTTGCTAGCTAAAACGTCTGCCGCCATATTGGCCTCTCTAGGATAATGATTAAAAATAATAGAAGAAAAAATTCGACTAAGGAAAGAACATTCTTCATAGATGGCCGCTGCCTGTCCTAGCGAGTTACCCCCATTGAGCATTACGTTAATCACCTCCATACAATCAGCTTCAAGAATCACGTTATAGCAACCAATGGTACCCGCCAAAATCAGGCCATCCTTGAGAGCTCGAGCCTCCGCAGTTGCCGCGTCTTCTACCCATTGCAAATCGTTGCTCGACGCGGCGATGAAGAAGCCATTGACATCTCGGATTACTGCCCCAGTCCCACCAGTACCACTATCGCTGTGAAACGCAGCATCGACATTTAACTTGACATAACCTTCCTTCGGTTTCATCCATCTATGCCTCATGATGTGTTGGCTACCTTTCCTGGATCGTGAAAAATTCTTCACTAGCGTAGAGATGGCCAGTGCTGATTGCACTGGTTCCTGAAGAGGCTCGCCGTGTGTAAAGCGACGTCGTTCCCACCAAAGATACCATGTCGTGGTAGCAACCAGATCATTCCGGCTAACGTCAGTTAGGACCGGGCCTTGGGTGCTTGGCGCAAGGAGGACGTCAACCATCAGTGAGGTGTCGTGTCGATCAAGCTGTCCCAGGTTGTTGATAAAATCCTTAAGACCCAAGATGCGCCACACCTCCTGTGCACGTGGGCAGGTGAAGAGTGCATGCTTCACGCTCTCACAGTCCAAGCTGCATATAGGACACTGGGATGATGTGCTAATGTGTCTATTTGCAAGCACCCCCATGCATGGAATTGCACCCAGCAATGCTTTCCAGCAGATTTTTTTTTACTTTCGATGGCACACTTAACTTCCAAATGATCCCCCAAACTGGACTATTACTTGAGGAGTCAGAGTTTGTTTGCCTCAACTTTCGTCCATGTTGGTGATCCCATTCTTGATGGTACGCCGATCTGACAGAGAAGATCCCCTTCCTATTAAGGTGCCACGACACAAAGTCTTCCATCATACCAATGGCCAATGGAATTTTTAATATTCGTTGAGCATCAATGGGCCAAAAAATATCTCTGATAAGTTGTTCATCCCACTTCCTACTTTCAGCATCAATAAGTTCAGAGACTTTGGTGATAATGATATTACCTCTCCGGGTCATAACTTTCCTGTTAGGGCTACTCGGAACCCAGGGATCGTCCCATATATTTATCTGAGAGCCATCACCGCCCCGCCAAATGTGTCCTTTTTTAAAAGTTTGGATTCCTCCCCATAGACTTTGCCAAGTGCAGGAGCTGCCCTTTTTTAGTTTGCAATTTAGGATATCTCCATCGGGGAAATATTTTTCTCCTAGAACTTTAGCACAGAGAGAATTTTTACGGGTTTTTCTTCTTTCCTTTCTCCGATTTTACCAGTTTTTCTCTTTTCTTTCCTTTTTTGTTGTTTTTCTTTAGTTTTCTTTATTTCTTTCTTGGTTTTCATTGAGTTTTTCTTTCTTTCCTTTTTCTTCTTCTTTTTTCTTTTTTTTGTTTGTTTCTTAATCATTTTTTAACAATTTTCTTTGTTTACTCTCGGGTTTCATTATTTTTATATATACATTTTTTGTATATATCTAATACATTTTCAATACACGTTTAACATTTTTTAAATGCTTGATCAATATTTTTTAAATACCAAATTAACATTTTTCAATACATGGTCAAGATTTTTCTATACATATTTAACATTTTTATTGTTCAAATGCTTTATTAACATATTTCAAATACAAGTTTAACATTTTTTTAATAAATGGCTAACATTTTTTATACACATTTAACATTTTTCAAATACAAGTTTAACATTTTTAATACATGGTCAACATTTTTCAAATAAAACTTTAAGACTTTTTTAATACATGGTCAAGAAAATTTCTATATAAGTTTAACATTTTTCAAATACAAGTTTCACATTTCTTTAATATACATGGTCTACATTTTTGGTATGCACATTTAACATTTTCATATACAAGTTTCACATTTTCTAAATACATGGTCAACGTTTTTTCTATACACATTTAACATTTTAGTGCAATTTTAGTATTTTCTGAATACATGATCAACATTTTTCTATACACATTTAAGATTTTTCAAATACAAATTAAACATTTTTTATCTAGATAAATGTAAGACAAGAATTTTGGGACGAAGGAAGTATATTTTTTGTAATATACTATATGTTTATACTTTTCGGAAGTGTAAATAAAATAAAAAATGAAACAAAAAAATGAAAGAAAAACAGAAAAAAAAAACAAGGCTGTGCCCTCCAGCGCATTTGGGCCGGTCCATCTGAAGCTGCTCTGATGCGAGGGTTTCCCTTGGTCTCGCTTAAAGTGAGACATAGAGGCGCCTAGGTTTATGTGGGATTAGGGCTAGCCCATCTGAAGCTGCTTTGACGCGAGGGTTTCCCTTGGTCTCGCTTAAAGCAAGACATAGACGCGCCCAAGTTTATGTGGCAGTCGCGCCCAGATCGCTTAGACTAGACAAATGGGCTTGGTATAGGGGTCTGATTCGATTTTTTCTCTCTCTGCCCCAACACATAAAAAAAGTTGAGTGAAGTGCACTGTATATCCTCGAACTATTTCAGGGGTGTGACATAGGTCCTCGAACTATGAAAATCGTCATCCAGGTCCTCGAAGTGCAGTAAGTGTGTTATTCAGGTCCAAAATCTTCCTGACCCCCTCTAACCGGCCAGCTGGCGGCATTAAACGCGAACAGTAATGTGGTGAACAGTGCACAATAAACAGTAAAAAATAAAAAAATCTGAACTTCTTTGTCATTGAAGATACCCTGTTGTGTGAACAGTGAAAATGTTCATTAATTCAAAAAATGTTCGCGAACGACGAATTTGGAAAAAATATACGTGACTTTAATAAAATGTTCGCGACTTTAAAATAATGTTCGCAAACGATGAATTTGGAAAAAATATTCGCGACTTTAAAAAATTGTTCCCGAACGATGAACTTGGAAAAAATATTCGCGACTTTAAAAAAATGTTCGCGAATGATGAATTTGGAAAAAATATTCGTGACTTTAATAAAGTGTTTGCGACTTTAAAAAATTGTTCGCGAACGATGAATTTGGAAAAATATTCGTGACTTTAAAAAAATGTTCGCGAATGATGAATTTGAAAAAAATATTCAAGACTTCAAAAAATATTCGCGATATTAAAAAAATGTTAGACTCTTTTTTAAAGTCGCGAATATTTGTGGTTCGTGAACATTTTTTTAAAGTCGCGAACATTTTTTCCATACCCGTGAACAATATTTGTGGTTCGCGAACATATTTTCAAATTTATTGTTTGTGAACATTTTTCTAAAGTCGCGAGTATTTGTGGTTTGTGAACATTTTTTTAAAGTCGCGAACATTTTTTCCATACCCGTGAACAATATTTGTGGTTCGCGAACATATTTTCAAATTTATTGTTTGTGAACATTTTTTTAAAGTCGCGAATAACTTTTCCATGTTCACGCACCAGGGTATCTTCGATGCCAAAGAATTTCAGTTTTTTTTTTGATTTTTACTGTTCATCATGCGTTGTTCTTCGCGTACAGAAATGATATTGGAACTGAAACGCTCTTGTACTGTTCATGGTTTACTGTTCAGTGTTCACGGTTAACGGCGCCAGCTGGCCAGTTAGAGGGGGTCAGGGAGATTTTGGACCTGAATGACACAGTTACTGCACTTCGAGGATCTGGATGATGATTTTCATAGTTCGAGGACCTATGTGACACCTCTGAAATAGTTCGAGGACCTACGGTGCATTTCACTCAAAAAAGTTGGATGGTCCGATTGAAGATGCTCTTACTTCTTGCTATCCCTACCATACTCATCCTCTCCATGAATTTGTCCCAATTGGCCTTAACTAAGCCAAATTTGTCATCATTCAGTGCATAGATTTCACATTTAATCTATGTAATTCATTTTATATGTTGGTTTTCCGGTCTTCTTTATAAAACCCGGTCAAAATACATTTTGAACTCGCCAAAACATGGTGAGATTTCTTGAATCTTCAAACTTGGACAAATCTTATCTGAAATCTCAAACACAAATAAAAATGGAAACTTGATGAAATATGGTTTTGTGGCCTCATCTTTGACATATTAAGCCCAAACTTTAAACCCTAGAGGAGGAAAAACTGTCCCCGACCCAAAATCCCCCAAAACCCTTCTCCCTCCGCCCCGCCGTCATGAAGCGGAAGCAGAGCGCCGCCGCCGCCGCCGCCGCCGAAGTCGACGCCGACGAGCCCTCCCAGGCCCCGCTGCCCCTCGACGACTACTCGGGCGACGTCTGCGCCGCGCTCACCGCGCGCTACGGCCGCTCCGCCTCCGCGCAGCACCGCCACCTCCTCGCCACCGCCGCCGCCATCGGCTCCATCCTCACCGACGACGGGCACCCCCTCACTGCCGAGTCCTACCTCCCCGCCGTCGTCTCCGCGCTCCGAGCCGCCGGCCCCTCTGACCCCGCCGCCGCCGCCGCCCTCGCGTCCCTCCTCGTCATCCTCATCCCCCACATCTCCTCCCTGCCGCCGGCCTCCGCCTCCGAGCCTGCCTCCTCGCTCGCCGCCTTCCTCGCCTCCCCTGACGCCTCCAAGCTCCCCACCGGCACCGTGCGCTCGGTGGTCAAGTCGCTCGGCCAGTTGGCCCTCCATCTCGACGCTGCAGCCGATTGGGGCGCTGTCGCCGCGCCTCTGGAGGCTCTCCTCGATGCCTCTGTGGATCAGCGGGCCAAGGTGAGGAAGCCAGGATTGTAGTTCCTGTTGCTGATGTAGAAATCACACTCATGTGCATGCCATTTCTCGCTTTGCTAGGTCCGAAGATGCGCGCAGGAGAGCGTGGAGAAGCTATTTCCTTGCTTGGAGCGTTCCGGTTGTGCGAAGAAAGCTAGCAGTGCTGCAATTGACTTGTTTGAGAAACACATTTTGTCGGTGAGAAGTCTTGCCAAGTTGGATTCAGACGCTTCCGAGGCTAAGGAGACGGAAGCAGTTCATATGCTAGGCGCGGTGGCAGTTTTAGTTCCATATCTATCTAAGAAGGCAAGGAGTACGGTTTTCTCGGGTGCTTATCGGCTATTGAAACCCCGTTTTAGCCCACTCACAAGGCATGTCCTCAGGCTTATGGAGACCTTGTTGGAGCATCTTAAGGCTGAGAATATTGAGTCAGAGTTGGAGAAGCTCATCTCCTTAGTGTTGGCTTACCTGCCTTACGATGAGAAGAAGCCTGATGATACCATCATCGCTGCATTACAGCTGATGAGAAATTGTTTAGGGAAACTGGCTGGTCGCCCAAAATTGTGGACAAAGGTTCTTCCATCTGCATTTGAGGCAGTTTCAGGTTTGCATCTTCTTGCTTTTCGTGTGTCAGGATTTGATGCAATGAGCTTCTTATAAATATCCATATGGCCAGTTAAAAGAATCATGACTCTACAGTTGACATACCTAGGTGTTCGTTGTTTAGGAATAATGAGTTCTTCTGGTTATCATAATTTTTTCATGTTGACCAAGTAGTCCTCAACGATGTTTTGTCCAGTGTTATATTTCATCGGTGCATTAGGGGGCGAACTTATCTCTCTGCTCAGTTATGAAAGTTAGCACTTGCCATCTTGTTTTTTGGGTTGCCTTTGAGAGCGCATCTATTCAAAGTTTGCACTCAGTCCTTATGTAAGGTGTATGACCTGTGAGAACATATTTATGGGGATTTTTGTAAATCATGTTGATTAGCATCTTTGACCTTTTCAACACTTATGGATTGGTGATAGATGTATCTGGGTTTATCTTATGTCACATATGTATTGTCATACTTACCAACTTAACTTATTTGTCATGCTTCTCAACTTGGCAGGATACCTAATTCTGGACAGTAAATGTTCTGAAGATGTAGCGGAACTGTTAATAGAGTGCATCTATTCTCATGTCGACCAAAGTATTTTTGTGACTAATGAATCAGGGTGTGATGCTGAGGATTCGAGCGATGGGGCTGCCATCAAATCAATCTGTTTATCTATCAATAAAAAACTTAGAAAGTGTGCTTCTCCTCCTCAAAATGTTTTAAAAATTGTCCTGGCTATGTTTCTCAAACTTGGTACGTCTTCAGTTATTTCAACAAGAACATCTCCTGCCTTAATAATTGAATCATATAAGTAATCATTTGAGAGTGTCTTTTGAATTCCATGTAGTAGTTACCCTGACTCCATAAGGTTTGTTTTGTTTAACGTGGTTTACCCTTACATAGAACAGCACGTGCCTTTAATATTATCTCTTGCACATATATTGGATTTTTTATTGGTCATTTTGAGTACAAAAATTACATGTCATGCTACAGAAGGTACATCAAATACAATGCTAAAGTAGTTTGTATTTACTCCTGCAAGGCTACAACTACCTAGCAAACTGTTAAGACATATGAAAGGTTGACAAAACTCTCCGAGCACCTTTTATCCTGCCATATTTTGTCATGCATTGTGTACCCTTTCCGCATAACTGTTCTTCCATTTTGTCATAATATAACTGTTATGTTGATATTACCCTGTTTTACACATCACCACTTTTGATTCATCAACTCTTTGGTATTTGTTAATTCGTCTGCAGGGGAGAGTTCTTATGTCTTTATGAAAGATATCCTACTTACTTTGTCACGGCTTGGTTCGAAAATACACAAAGAACCACACCTGAAGAATGTAAGTTCATTTCTAGATTATTATCATGTCCAAAAAAGGGAACATCTTAGTTTTGTATTTACAATCACCTCTTGTGACCCTAAAATATTATCATATGTCTTCTCCTTTTCCTTGATTTTCTGCAGATTTTATCTTTTTCCCCTAAACATGTAAATTTCACATGATAGGATAATACTGTGCTGATGTTATAAATTTATTCCTGATTTTTTTTATCACCATTTACGGCACCAATTCGTCGTTGGTATCACAATATCACTAAAGAGCGGTATCACTGGATATGTTCTCCTTGAGTTCCATATAGCGCAAAATGTAAATAACAGGATAGAATGTTTTAGTATATAGTCAATATTTACTCCACACATATTTGCACTTCACATTTTTAACCTTCCATTTAGCTTAGCTTTTCTGTTGTCACGTTTGCAGGTTGAGGAGTGCATTGGGGCAGCAATAGTTGCTATGGGGCCAGATAAAATTCATTCTCTACTTCCAATATCTTTTGAGGAGGCTTGGTTTACATGCTCAAATATGTGGATTGTACCCATTTTAAACAAGTATGTTTATGGGGCCTCACTGCAACACTTTTTAGAGTACATTGTACCGCTAGCAAAATCGTTACAAGAGGCTTCAAGCAGGGGTAAAGACAATCAATTCAATAGGCGCTAAATTCATATGTTAGTATGTTATACAACTTCATGAAATTTTCCTTTATTCTTTCAGCCAAAAAAGCACGGAAATGTAAGGAATTGCAAGGTTGGAGTGATCAATTGTGGAATTTG
Organism: Thinopyrum elongatum; assembly: GCA_011799875.1. NCBI lineage: Eukaryota > Viridiplantae > Streptophyta > Magnoliopsida > Poales > Poaceae > Thinopyrum > Thinopyrum elongatum. The sequence goes on from CM022299.1 coordinate 627,568,605, forward strand.
CTTCCTGCCTTCTGCCGCTGTCCGTCTGATGTATATCAGAATTTTGGTTCCTTGTCCAAACTGCTGCTAGAGATGCTGAAGTTTGATCGGTGTCTCTACAAACCCGCTAGTAAAGGCCTGCAGGTTTAGTTCCATACACTGTGATTTTCTTATATTTAATCTTGTAGACTCGTATACTACAAAACTGCTTCATTTCTTCTCTCAAACAATTTATCTATTGTTTGCCAGCAACTTATAGATGGAACTAGAAGATTAAGCAGCAGTGATGAAGACGTAGAAGTCCCTGCAGAAGTTTCAGCCTTGTTCTCCTCAAAGACTAGTAACTTAAGCTGTGTAAGCTTACAACGGCGCTCTAAAAAAGATGCTCGTAAAAGCATGGAAGTCTTGGTATCACATTCTGTGGATCTTCTTTGCACTTTTGCAGATGATTTCCTTGAATCATCAGAAAAGCGTGCTCATTTAAAGGTGCATCACTTACTCAGTTGTTTATTTTACCAGATGATTCTCTTTATAATTTTTTATTTCTCCAAACTACTTGACTCAGTTGCATACGCACATTTTGAAACTGCATCTCATGCTTGTGGACAAACATTTATGATTCGATTAATCCGTGCATGTTAGATGCATGGATCATGGATGCCTGTTAAAGATGTTAGATTTAGGAAACATTTTGTCATTGAAAGGAGAGGCCATTAGAGGCATGTATGCTCGTTCAGTTTGAAATTTGAAACCATAGGCTGAGCTTTAAGTTTCATGCAGATGCAAGACTAAGTGCATTGTGAATGGGGGAGAAAAGAGGACCTTTTGGGATCCTGTTTGCCTATCCTTACGGGTCCTTAATTAAGTGGCCGCATGACTATGAATTAACTAAACAGTCGCGTGACTATGAAGTGTGAAGATTGCTTTACAACATGTAATATAAAACTCATGCATGGAGTTTCGTTTCTGCATAAACGAATAGTTTTCTTGTACTTAATGATTGTTCTATTTTTTTTCCTGTGTATGCCGTGTACATGATTTAAACCTTTTTGTTGAAAGACTAAGTGCAGACTTGTGTAAGGTGGTTCCCACACATGTTAGAGCCTCAAATCTCTGTGTAGGACAACAGTATGCCTCCAGCTCTCTTACCCTGAAAGTTTTTGCTGCACTATGCATTTTTGGCAAGATCTGTAGCTACTTGTAAGCGTATACCTTTGTTTGAAAACAAGCATTTATGGGCCACTACTTTTCTTCAGCGTGGTTGAACAATTCCTGTGTTACTTCGCGATGGTTATCGACACTCCTTTTCAGACCATACATTCTGTGATATTTATCGGGTTATCTTTGTCATTTTACAGGATGCGCTGAGATCCCTGGCTCAAATTTCTGGTAGCGCAAACATCTGTAACCTTTTTCTTTCACTACTTAAAAAATGTGGTTTGGAAGATACTCCATCGACACCAGAGAATCTAGAATGTGAAGCAAATGAGGTAGATGGAAAAGGCGAAGAGAATACTGATTCAACAGCGGAGATAAATAATAAGAGGTTTGCTATTTATCCTTACCCATCTATAAGGTCTGATCTTTTTTAGGCTAGGTTAAGCATTCTGTAGAAAAAACACAAAGTAAGTGAAAACCAAAATGTCAGGTTCTCAGCAGTGTCAGAACTTTCTACCATGTAAATAGGTACCTACAAGCCATAATTTTATAAGGAAATCAACGTTGTTAATCTGTAACCTACTAGGGTGATCTTCCCATCCAGTTAAATAATATCGTGACGCCGTTCTCCAAAAAAAAAATCATGGAACAATCATGGCATCGAAACTAGGATTTTTCTTGGAGTTTTACTACATATATAGGAAGTTTCTTATGTGATTATATGCATCATCATGTATTCATGCGTGGTTACTATGTGGTAGCCAACACATAAATGCATCCCATCCGGAAGCTTGTTGTGCATGATATATGATTATGATTTTGCTTGTGCAGGTCACTTCTGATGGAACTCATTTCAACACTAGCTGAAGCTGCCGATGAGGATGTGCTTGATTTGTTTTTTGGATTCATCAAATCTTCTTTACTGGTATCCTTGCTAATCTCTGCTCTTATTATGCCCGAATGTCCAACTGTTAGTAGGGAGTTCATTGTTCATACTACTTATATTTTCTCCTCAGGATAGCAGCAAGTCATGTGAGAGCAAAGCTCTCTTCGCATTAAGCACAATTTTGAAGGTTAGCATGAGTTCCTCATATGCAACTTTCAGATTTGAGATGTATTTGTTCGCCTTTAACCCCTTTCTTTACTTTCAGGAACACCATGAATATTCGTTAGCCCAGTTGGATGAAATAATGATGCTTCTTCATGGAATAAAGCCAGATTCTAACAATGCAGTTTTAGAAGGTCAATTAGTATGCTACAAGTATCTGTTGGTTCACATGATTAAGGTATGGCTGTTGCACTTGTAAAAAGATGCAACTACAAATCTTTGAGCAGTGAGCACCATAAGAGCACAAATACTTGTTAATTAGAGGTGCACCCTTCATCTATTAATGTTCCATTGCACATATTAGAATAACATGACGTCTTAGTTTTGCAAAGTGGATATTATGGACCTTGGTCCACAGCGGGATAAATTGGCTAGGATAAAAGGTCGGAACACTGAGAATAGAGCAAATATAACGGCACTGCGGCAGGGCTCATCCCTGACGTAGAAGAGAGGTTCTGAGACTGACCTTTTGGAAAGTACAAGGCTTCCTTTCTATGTTCGCCACTTGCACCTGTCCTGCTGCCACTACTGTATCTTCTGGAATACTAGCCATACCCAAGTAGCTGGCTAACTCATCCCTACCCTACACCTTCCTTAGTGGACGCACATGTTGCTGCCTTGGACATGCCGGATGGCCATAGGGCCCTGGCCCATGACCATAACATTGGATGCACCTTCTACCAAGGGAGCATCAAACATCGGCATGATGTTCTTTGACTGCAATACTACATGCATGTTTTCTTGTGTTACTTTAGTCTAGTTCTATGCTTCATCCATCCTGCTTGCTGAATCATGTGCCATGGTTTTTACTTAACTTCTACCATTCTGAAGGTTAATGAAGAGAGCACAAGCAAGAAGGCATTCTTGATTCTAAATGAGTTAATACTTGCATTGAAGGTGTGTTACCCTACTCTCATATTTTGATCAATTATCAGTTGTGTATTAGGTTGCTAACATCATGTCATACATATGACATCACCATTTATACAAGGATAAATTTATACCGACTTAAAGCAAGGCCATGAAAAAGCTCACGTGATAAGATTCTTTCTTAATCTTCTGCCATTGACTGCTTTGGTTCATTCCCACTGTTTTCTTTTAAATGCAGTCTAAGAAGGAAAGTAGAAGACTAGCATACGATGTACTCCTGGCTATTAGTACTAGCTTGAGGAGTTCTGAATTGAATAATGGAGATTCAGATCTTCAACGGCTATTCACAATGGTTAGCTAACGAACTTCTTCTCTGCTCTTAAGATAGTTTTCCTATGTTTCTTTGATGCACAGAGGTATGGTGCCACCATGTTTGAGGAGACAATTATTTCTTGTTTCCCATTCCTAACCACTGTAGCTTAAATGTTTGTTTCGCCTTTCATGAAAGAAATCTAGCAACCTGTTCTCTCCATTTATACCAATAAATGATAGTATTATGAATTGCTGCGCCCATGAAGTCCTTTCATAGATTATAAAATTACTGATGCTTTGTGCATGAAGTCTATGCAAGAACAATTCTTGTGGAAAATGTTAAACTAAGTTTTAGTTTTGCAGCATCCATACTTGAAAGCATACAGTCTATAAGATATATAGTCTGCTTTTGAGCAGATCAATCTTATTGCTCTGAGAACATCGCGATGATGTTGGACCATTGCCGTGATGTTTTGTAAATGGCTAACCTGCATACCTAAGTAGAAATCTATCATACCTATATAGTTTCTTAGATTCAGTAGTTATTTTATGATGGCTGCTTTATGTAAAGTTGTAAGTAAGCAATATAGTTCCACATGGCAGGAGCATTAGTCTGTCTCATATGCAGGATTTCCATTGTTGAAACATTGAAAAACATCAATTTCGTTAACTTTCAGGTGATGGGATATCTTTCTAGTCCGTCTCCTCACATAGTGAGCGGAGCAATAGCTGCACTATCATTGCTTATATACACTGATGCTGATTTTTGTGTGGAAGTTCCAAATTTGATACCATCAGTCCTAGTTCTGCTGCAAAATAAAGCTATTGAAGTGATTAAGGTGGGTTCTGTGTCTTCTGTCTGCCCTGTTGGTTGTTTTCAGTTTTCCTGTCATCGAAGAGTCTGATTTGTTTTATTATATAAAAATCTAGGCATCTCTGGGGTTTGTTAAGGTGTTGGTAACATCTTTGCAATCAGAAAAACTGTTGGGTTTGCAAGCAGATATCATGACTGGCATATTACCAATGTCATCTGTTACAAAGCACCATTTCAAAGGGAAGGTTAGTCGTTGCAATTGTTCCATGGTTTACTTTCCATCCATTTGTATGTTCTGTATGGTGCGCTTAACAAGATGTGTTTTGATAATTTTATATGCAGGTTATACTAATAGTGGAAATATTGATCAGAAAATGTGGATTTGATGCTATTGACTTAGTCACACCTGAAAAGTACAAGGAGTTTGTTAGAAGTGTTGAAGAGGTGAGATTCCCTTCACTAGTTTTTTTTTTACCTTTTTTACCACTAAGCCCGTAATGGTTTTGGCCAAGCTACATTCAGCCTGTGATTGATCCATATCCATCAATTTTGGGTTAATTTATCAAATGTAAATGTTTAGTGAGAATTAATTCCCTAATAATATTCATAAGTTCATCATATAACTCACACTAGCTATTCAGTGCAAAGATGCTGAGCTCTTGTTTGAAGTGTTACTCCCCCTCCCCCCTTGTGTAAAAAAGTTACTCGAGCCCTTAATAAAAACGTTACGTTTTCCCCTTGAATAAAAAGGCGTTACTCTTTAACCACAAACTTTTCAAAAGGGAAAAACAGCAAACCATGAAGCCACGAAGATTTCAAACCATTCCCTCCTCGCATACTGAACTAAGCTTGCTCGCATGGAAAGGAAAAATAGAACTGGAAGTCTGTATCAGTTTAAAAAGCATTGGTACTTGAATTTTGCAGGGCCGCAAGGGGAACAATAATAATCCAGCAGATGGTGCACCGTCCAAGGCGAAAGATCCCGAGCATCATGCTCCAAAGAGGTAAAGCCACGGCCAGCCCCTCCTTTCTCATCCCTCACAACCCGTTGTTTACACCATTTGGCGTGTGTGCAGAGGAAAATGGGCCGATTCTAACGCCGAATCTGGACAAGAGGAAGCGCTGACCGGGAAGAAGGAATTCTTCATCAAAGGGGCGAGGAAGCCTCACTTCCAGGGTGGTAGAGGTAGAGGCAGAGGCCAGCAGCACGGCAGAGCGTCAGGCGATAGAAGTGGTTTCGGATCCAGATCTGAAGCGCAGTCAGGAGACGGCAAGAGCAGCAGAGGCGGCAGGCCACGGGGCCGTGGCACGAGAGCTGGGAACGGTGGGTTCAACAGGACGCGAGGCCGCGGTGGTGGGAATGGGATGGGGCCGTCCAGCCACTCCCCTAGATTCAAGAAGCCCAGAACCGTGGCGGCGTCATGAGAGATCACAGATCAGATGAAGTCGTTGGCATCGCCTAACCATCGCCGTGAAGGCCATGGATTTTAACCGTCCCGTCATGAAAGAGTTTGGCAGACCTGCCGGACACCCCCGATGGGGCCGTGTTCCGGTGCAATTTAGCCAGGCTCCATGGGGTCTGAGGTTGCCGAGATCCGTTTGGAAGGCCCCGTTTGATTTAGCGACGCTGGGTGGATTGACAGCGGGGAATGCTTTACGGAGCAGTGTATCGGCCGCTGCGTTGTGCGGTGAAATTTTGGCTGGTGTAAAACATGTGTAACGAGCTGTAGGATTTGGATTTGAAAACGCCAAACACTCTGCACACGGTGTTGCTTGCTTCCTCGTATTTTTCGCTGGAAAGGAATGCTGCAGCTGCTTATGCGTGGAAGAATCGCTGAGATATTTCGGGGCTAGTGCCGGCTAGGGCGGGGATGGGGATGGGCCCGAGACTGGGGCGACTGTAACATGCATATGTTATCAGTCTATGGTAGGGATTTATTTTTCTTTGAGATACGTTATGTTACGGTTCTTACGTATAGTCTGAGCTGGACGTAGATTACGTTAGAAGCTTTATGTAGATGTAGCATTTTCGTATTTCAAACACACACTAACTTAACTAGTCTCAGGATGAAGGAACGGGCGGCTGACTGACTGAAGGGCAGTCGGTCCTGAAAAAGAAAATCTGTCTGACAAATGCCTTTTCCTTCTGTGCAACACGGTGCCCGTGCGCGCGCGTTCTTTTGCTTAATCAAGAAACCCCCAAATCGGGAAGGAAATATCGGATACGGATGACGCTCTGTCCGAGGTGACCGCACAAGCTCAGACCTCAGAGAGGTCGAGGGCTCGCTTCAAGTGCCCGTGCGGGCTCGCGGCCCATGTACCGCTACCTTTCTCTACCTCTCGGCCCTTGTCTCTCTTGTCTCTCGAGGCTCGGAGCCAGATTCCGGCGAGCGGCCCTAGCGGCGGCGGCGGCGTCTCCGGGTCCGGCGGGCGGCCATGGCGGTGGCGGCGCCGGGGCAGCTCAACCTGGACGAGTTCCCCTCCTGGGGCTCCCGCGGCGTCGACTGCTTCGAGAAGCTCGAGCAGATCGGCGAGGGCACCTACGGGTTCGTTCCTACCCCTCCCTCCCCTCTTACCAGCAGCGATTCGCTCGTCGCCGGATCTGGAGCCTGACCCCTCTCTCCCCCCGTCGCCGCCGCCAGGCAGGTGTACATGGCCAAGGAGACGGAGACCAACGAGATCGTCGCGCTCAAGAAGATCCGGATGGACAACGAGCGCGAGGGCGTAAGCCTCCCTCTCCCCTTTATCCTTCCCTCCGATGACGATGCCAGTATTCGTGTTGTGTCTGATGCTTTGTTTCGGCTGCCGCAGTTCCCCATCACCGCGATACGGGAGATCAAGATCCTCAAGAAGCTCCACCACCAGAACGTCATCCAGCTCAAGGAGATCGTCACCTCCCCAGGTGCGTGCGCCGAATCAACCCCAGACTCATCCCCTCAATTCAACCATATACATGTCTACAGACCCACGGTCTATTCTATCCTCTCAACTGAACTGACGGAGGAATGAATCCGTGAATTCGCAGGCCCGGACCGAGACGAGCAAGGGAAGCCAAGTACGGCCCGATTCCACCATTCTCGCTTGCAATTCTAGCGCCGCCCTTGGCTTTGCTTTGCTTTGCTTTGCTTTGCTTGGCGGTGGGTGCTGCTTATGCTTCTGGCTGTAAGCTCGTGACTGTCCGTCTGACGCCTTTCGTGTTGTTGTTGCAAAAAAAAAAAAAAAAATAGTCGACGGCAACAAGTACAAGGGGAGCATCTACATGGTCTTCGAGTACATGGACCACGACCTCACCGGGCTCGCCGACAGGCCCGGGATGCGCTTCACCGTGCCGCAGATCAAGGTAGCACCACCGCCCGTTCGTTCACCCGGCTTCTGCGATTTCCCTTTGTTTGATGCTGATGAGGTGTTAATGTTCTGCCGGTGCATGGCATGTTGTGCTCTTGTCTTTGTCCAGTGCTACATGAAGCAGCTGCTCACAGGCCTGCACTACTGCCATGTCAATCAGGTGCTGCATCGAGATATCAAAGGTATTATATGTATTTTGACTTCACGGCCGGAGTTTTTCGTAAAGTTGTGAGGTAGCTTGTTGGCTGTTGTTGAGCTAATATATTGATGCTTCCCTTGCAGGTTCTAACCTTTTGATAGACAATGAAGGTAACCTCAAGCTTGCTGATTTTGGGCTTGCCAGGTCATTCTCTAGTGATCACAATGGCAACCTGACTAACCGTGTCATCACCTTGTGGTACAGGTAGGCTTTCTGTCCACAGAGTTGTTGTCACAATTGCATTCGTTATGCATGCTTCATTTGTTGCCTTTTATTTTACTACTCTCTCATTGTTTTTGTTGGATTTTTTGTGCAGACCTCCAGAATTGCTACTCGGAAGCACAAGGTATGGTCCAGCTGTTGACATGTGGTCTGTGGGTTGTATTTTTGCTGAGCTTCTCAATGGAAAGCCAATCCTGCCAGGGAAGAATGAGGTATACTTTTATGACTTGTGAGGCTTTCAGCCATCAAGTATATAACCTAAGCATTTGATGTGATTTAAGCCCCCTTTTTACACTTGAGTTATAGCTATAGCCGTTTGTAATTTTAATCTTATATATATGGCATTACTGCAGCCGGAGCAGCTGACCAAAATTTTCGAGCTTTGTGGCACCCCTGACGAGTTAATCTGGCCTGGTGTCACTAAGATGCCATGGTACAACAACTTCAAGCCTCCCCGAGTATTGAAGAGAAAAGTTAAAGATGCCTTTAAACAGTGGGTGCTATGCTTGGCATTGTTTTGTGTAGCTTTGCATCATGTCGTTGGTGCTCACACTTGTATGTGTTTGCAGTTTTGACCGCCATGCTCTGGACCTGTTGGAGAGGATGTTAACTTTAGATCCATCACAGGTATAAAATGACAAATTTGGCAAGTTTTGCAATCAAATGCTTATTTACTTTTGTTTCTTTGGGCCCGTGTATGATTAAAGTTTATCATTCTTTCCTTTTCACTCAACAAATTCGCTATTAAATTGTTTAGAGGATACCAGCGAAGGAGGCACTTGATGCAGAGTATTTCTGGACTGATCCCTTGCCATGTGATCCGAAAAGGTATGTTCTGATCACTGTTTTTATTATACTGCCAAGTAATTTCCTTTCTAATAACTTCTTGAGCTAAGTTATGTCATGACCATTAAATCTCCGATGATACAGTTTGCCATCGTATGAAGCATCACACGAATTCCAGACTAAGAAAAAACGTCAGCAGCAGAGGCAAGCGGAGGAAGCTGCAAAGCGCCAAAAAATAAATCATCCTCCCCCACATTCTCGCTTGCCTCCGATCCAACATCCAGGCCAATCACACCAGATCAGGCCTGGCCATGCACCACCTGTGGCAGGTGGTCCGAGCCACTATGCAAAACCTCGAGGTCCTGGAGGGCCTAACAGGTACCCGCAAGGTGGAAACCAAGGCGCAGGCTATAATAACCCGAACCGCGGAGGGCAGGGCAGCGGCTACGGGAGCGCCCCGTATCCTCAGCAAGGCAGAGGACCTCCTCCGTTCCCTGCAGCAAGTGGTCCACGTGGTGGTGCTGGCAGTGGATATGGAGTCGGCGGGCCAAATTACCCACCAGGCGGTCCACCATATGGCACGTCTGGTCCAGGCCGAGGAGGCCCGAACTATCCTCAAGGCGGTTCTCGCAATCAGCAGCAGTATGGTAGCTGGCAATAATATTTGCCATATCATGTCGCGGTGATACGCCCCTCCAGTTGGAGTATTTTTATTTGTAGAATCTTTGCTGTTCAAATTCTACTTTCTGTGATTGTTGCTCAACAGCTCTTAAGGTACGTCCTTTATGGTTCAAGCTGTATTTTATCAATGTATAAACTGAGATTGTAGCACAACAGGCTATTGCAGTGTGTCGTTTATGATTCAATTTGTATGTTATGAATTCACGAAATGTATAATCACCTTATGACTCAGGCTGTATGTTATGAATGTATGACCATTAATGAGTTGTTCTTGTAGCATGCAAGTCTGAAAAGAAAAGTTTGCTATCAATTACTCTTCTCTGTTAGTACTCTTGTTCAATGTATCTGCAACATTAATCACAAGAATCATATAAATACTTGCTTCTTAGGAGCTTAATCACAAGAATCATATAAATACTTGCTTCTTAGGATCAGCGACTGAAAAAAGGGAGGCGGACGAGTCGACGACTGAACCAAAAAAAACTGTAATTGTTGAAAAAATTGCTTCTAATAAGTTCTAGCATGTTAGCCAAAATCTTGTTACATAAGAAACACTAATAACAGGCTCAAAATTATGGGAAAATGGCTTCAACAAATGCCTCTGCATCAAAAGGTTGGAGATCTTCCACCCCTTCGCCGACGCCAACAAACTTGACTGGAATTCCAAGTTCGTCTACGACGCTCACCTGAGACAGGATTCAGGTCGGCAAGTTTAGTTGCTGTTTATTTAAGATCCAGGACTGGAATTTGTAACTATTATAACAAAGGACTGGAAATCGTCCATACCACGCAGCCACCACGAGCAGTCCCGTCTAACTTCGTCAGGATGAATCCTGTGATTCCAACAACCTGGTATGAAGCCAAGAAAGCCCCTCATTATCACTATCCAATAGAAACATAGCTGATCAATCAAGTATCAGAACAGCAGAGTGGCAATTACATCGTTGAACTCCTTCGCTTGCTGTAGCATATTTAATCCAGTTGTGCCATCCAGAACCAGCAAGATCTCCTGAAGAGAACGATAAAAGTTACCGCACAATACTGGACAAGCAAAACACAAAATATTGATGAGATCTGTTTGTGCACTTCTGAACTTGCTAGGTACTATGCAGAAAATGTTGAACTAATAATAGTATGTCATAAAGTTAAAATATTTTTAAATATAAATACGACGTACATTAGGAGCACCAGGCAGGGCTTTAGCTATGACTTTCTTGCAAGAAACCAACTCTTCCATCAGACCGTAATTTGTATGAAGTCCTGTAGGATTATTGCTACAGAACAATTAATTTCCCAAACACGCAAAGAAGTAAATATATTATGCTCCAATCTGTAACAACAACCGTACGTCCTGACGTATCACATAGAACAATATCAAATCCTTCACGCTTCCCACGTTTTACTGCCTGCGAAAGAACTACCAAGCGAGTCAAATTAGACGAAACATAAGAGTCGGGCTCATTATGACAAAATAATATTTATTCAATCACGCTTGGCAGACCAGAAGTTCATACCTGATGGAGCCTGTGCCTTCTTATCGTTATCGATAACAATCTCTGAGCCAGTCCTCTCAGCCCAAATTTCTAGCTGGTCACGAGCTGCTGCTCTGAAGGTATCACCTGCTGCCATCAATACCTATATTATCGTTGAAAGCAAGAACATAAGCTCTCTAATTTCACAACAATGTGCTAAAGCAATATATATATATATATATATATATAGCTGAAGCAGGGGATGTGAAGTAAATGGCCTCACCTTCGCTCCTTCATTCTTAAATCTGTAGGCAAGTTTTCCTGCAAATATTGTAGATAACAGAATAGATAAATTCGCCACTTCATAGCATCATTTCGACAAATAAGAAAAGACACAAAACAGTGTGCTATAACACATCTGTTTAGCTACCATAGTGACCACATAAACCAGAAAAGCTAAACCCAATCCTACCCATATTCTAACTTTCTGCAGTTGAAAGATGTAAACATTTTTTCCCCGAGTTGATTGATAAGACCTCTTGTATAACACATCCTACATTGGCATTATAAATTTACTTCAATAATCCATTTAGAAGTTCTCTTTGGATTATAACCATTTAGTTCATTGTCCATAAAATAACAAAGGTCGGAACTAACACCGCTGAATCAAGCAGAGGAATGCAGAGGTTATATGAGTCAATTCATACAAGCAGGATAAGCAATTCTTCATGGCACTCGAACCATTCGAGGGGCAACGATTTATTTACGCTGCAGGTCCAAAGTGCTAAATCACTAGAACCTATATCATATTTTCCTGCTGCAAAGTCTACACTAAATGCAAGCAAGAACCGAGAATACAGTAAAGCATGTCGAGAAGTACCTAGCGATGTCGTTTTGCCGCCTCCGTTCACTCCCACAATCATGATGACCGCCGGCTTCCTGCCAAAACGACCAAGCACACTCAGACCTCCCAAAATTCAGACACCAAGCAACACTGGCAAACTAGTGGCCACTGGCTTCATTCAGTCCAGCAGAGGGCAGGCAGGACCTGAAGCCGAGCTGCAGCTCAGTCTTGCTGCCCTTGGTCGTGAGCAGCTCGAGAATGCATCTCTTCAGCGACGCCTGCGCCGGCCATCCGCCACAATCAACAGCAGATTAGACCACGAAACCAAATCTCGTTGTGCTCCACTGTAACTGACTGAGACTGAATCGATCACCTTTATCTCGGCCCCGGACTTGAGCTTGCCGTCGCGGATCTGGTCGCGGAGGGTGTCGACGATCCGGAACGAGATCTTGGGCCCGAAGTCCGACACCAGCAGCGCCTGCGCGCCAAGAAACATCGATCAGAGGGGAAAATGGAGCAGCAGTACTGCAGTACCGCTGAAGAGTCGGTGTTTAGGGAGGACCTCCTCGAGGTCGTCGAGGACGCGGTCGGTGTCGGCGAGGTTCCAGTAGGTGAGGAGCTCGTCGACGACGGAGAGGTTCTCGCGGGTCTTGGAGAAGCCGGAGAAGAGCTTGTCGACGTCGCTCTTGGCCTTCTCCTTGATGAGGCGGCCGAGGCGGGTGAAGAAGCCGGCCTGGCCGGCGGCGGCCGCGCAGCGGAGGCGGCCGGAGGGGGCGCGCGGGGAGGCGGGGCCGGTGGACGGCGGCGAGAGGAAGGGGAGGGCGCGGGAGGGTGCCGACGCCATTCTTGGGCGCTGGCTGGCTGGCTGCGGTTACCAGCGATGGGTGGTGGGAGAGGATAGAGCTGAGCTGGCCCGCGCAAAACCGCCGTCTCTTTTCCGCCGCAAAATGGCTCTTTTTTGGATTATGGAAAATAGTGGGGGTGAAACTAGGAATTGCAAGTAATGATTTACTTAGGAGTGTTTGATATTTTTAAGTCAGATTTAGAAATAATTTTAGAACGGAGGAATATATCTTAGGTATTGCTCCCGTGTCAGATCGATCATCTCTCCCTTGCGCCTCCGACCATTGCTCAAACAACAACGGAAGGTGGAGGGAGGATGGAGTGGGTTCTCGTCTCTCGTTCGTTGTGTAGTAGGTTTTGGTGATGCGGCAATGTTGCATCGAGGGTGATGTGGGCTGATGGAGCTATTGTGTCCAATAGAAGTCTCATGGCTCTAATTCTGTCTTGATTGAGCCTGGGAGCTTTTGTCCTCGTTGTTTTACACGGGTGACATATTGATTATTTGAATTTGTGTTGTCTGTCATTGTGGCTCTGCATGTGCGACAAAATCGACTTCTTCAATGGCCCCTTCTTTCGAGACTTTGCGAGCAAGGTCGTTGGATTGATCTGGCGATGCTAGCATGACTAGTTGCCTAGACCGGGAGATTCCCACCAATATGTTTGGCGCGATTGTCAATCTTTGCCGCACGCAACTACTACGACAATTCAAAGATGTTTGATCCTCCATAACTCTTTGTATTTACTTTGGTAGTTGGATTTCTCAATGATCCATATCATTAGTGAGAGCTACGGTGACGCAACAACGACAAGTTCAACGGCGGCTTCGACAATAATTTTGAAGCTTATAGTCGTACTTATAATCTCTTCTTTTGTTTAAGGTAATCCATGTATCCGTGGGTTCGGTTCCCACATTATTTAGTTGTATCCGATGTTTTGTTGACATATTAGGATCTTGCAGGAAAAAAAACAGGCTTGATTGAAAAATTAATCTTAGATTCTCATGAACTAAAAATGGTACTTTTGAAATGAATAAGAGTTAATCCATTATAGACCCCACCTACCTTTGTACAAATCCTTATTTGCAAGCCAAAGTCGTGTGGTGGTTTAGGGCTGCTGAACCTTGATAAAGTTTTGAACTCCCTTCATCTTAGATGGCTTTTATTCAAGGGATAAGTATACTTTTCGTCCTCGAACTCTGCCGATAGTATAGAAATCGTCCCTCAACTACGAAACCAGCAAAACTCAGTCCTCGAACTATCGAAAACGGATACTTTTCGTCCCTCGTGCGGTTTTAGTACGCGGTGAACAGCAACTTGGTGAACAGTAAAATCGAAAAAAATAGCAAAAAAAAATAAAAAAAATCTCAAATTTTACAGCATCGAACATACTCTGGTGCAAGGCACGTGCAAAATTTCGTGGTGTTTCGACATTCGAGCAGCTCGTGGCAAAGAAAAAACTGTAAATATGTACGTCGGTGAACAGTAAATTTAAAAAAATAGCAAAAAAATTCAAAATGATATGAATTTTTTTGGCATCAAAGAGCCTTGGGTGCGCAACGTGCGTGCAAATTTTCGTGGTGTTTGGGCATTGTACGAACTCGTGGCAAAAAAAAAAATTGGCTCAGATTTTTTTTTGAAAAAGTGCGCTATTTTGTTTTTTTTGGCTAGAGCTCCTCGTATGTCATTTGATCATGAAATTTTGCACGCATCTTGCGTACCTAAGCATCTTTGATGCCAAAAAAATTCATATCGTTTTGAAATTTTTTGCTTTTTTTTTAAATTTACTGTTCACTAACGTACATATTTACAGCTTTTTCTTTGCCACGAGCTGCTCGAATGTCGAAACACCATGGAATTTTGCACGTGCCTTGCGCACCAGAGTATGTTCGATGCTGTAAAATTTGAGATTTTTTTTTTCTATTTTTTTCGATTTTACTGTTCACCGAGTTACTAAACCTTCCGAGGGACGAAAAGTATCCGGTTTTGAGAGTTCGAGGACTGAGTTTTGCTGGTTTCATAGTTGAGGGACGATTTCTATACTATCGGTAGAGTTCGAGGACGAAAAGTATACTTATCCCTTTATTCAAATGGAAGGACCCCATTAAGCCTTGCATCGGTTTGGGACCCCCCCCCCCCCCCCCCCCCCGGCGATGCCAATGATCATGACCTCTTTCACAGTGGCCACAAAAGGTTAATATTGGGGATGGTAACAAAGCCACGTTTTGGGATTCTCCATCGTTTGATGAGTTCGGCTGAGAGACATGACGCCGAAACTAGGAATTGCCTATTTGATGCTTTACAACACCGGTTATAGGCTTGTGCATAGAACACGCACACCCTTTGTGGGCACGTCGTAGGTAATGGGCTGACCATCTAGGGGGTTGTGATTTGGTTTTGTGGAAAGCTTCCATATGGTTGTGGTTTGGTTTCTCATTTCACAATTTTCTTTCAAAAAAAATACGGCTAACGAGTGACCGGAAAAAAATGCTAGCGACCGTGTAACTGAGGCACTATTGGGCCTCGACCCATCTAGCCCCGACGAATCTTATTTGGCGTTTCAGGCGCCGGTTACTAGTGTTTTTACAAACCGGCGCCTGAAGCAGTTCCTTCATGCGCGATCCCCTCTCCGAGCTTGGCCGGCCCACTTGTTTTCTCTGTTAAAACTTGAAAAAGGGTGCGCGGGTAAGGAATTGAACACACGATCTCTTTGTTCGCAGCGAGCTGCACTAACCACCTGGGACAACACACGTTGTGTGTTCACTTACTCCCATTTCCGCCTTTTGTTCTTTTTTTCCTTTTTTCTTTCCTGTTTGTATTTTTGTTTTTCTCTTTCTTTTCTGTTTCTGTTCTATTTCTTTTTAAAAAATGCACAAACTTTTCTAAATTTGATGAACTTTTTCTTCAAATAGAAGAACTATTTTTTGAGTTTGAATAACTTTTTCAAATTCGGTGAACTATTTTCAAATTGGTTCAACTTTTTTCCAAATCAATGAACTCTTTTCAAAAGCCTGATTTTTAAAAAAATTTAGTGTTTTTTTTCATATTCTATGAACCTTTTCAAATTCATTGAACATTTTTTCCAAACCAATGATCTTTTTTTTCAAACTCTATGAACTTTTTCGAAAAAACCTTTGAACTTTTTTCAAATTTGACGAACTCTTTTCAAATTCAATGAACTTTTTTCAAAACTGATGAACTTTTTAGTTCCAATAAACTTCTTTTTAAAACCGATGAACTTTTTTCAATTTTGATAAAGTATTTTGCAAAATTGATGAACTTATTTTCAAACTCGTGAACTTTTTTTTGGAAATTGATGAACATTTTTTAAAATGGATGGACTTTTTTCAAATTTGATGAAGTTTTTTACAAAGTGGATGAATTTTTTTTCGAAATAGCTGATATTTCTCAACATCTTGAACATTTTTCGGAAATCGATGAACTTTTTCTTGAAATTTGTGAACAGTTTTAAAAATTGATGAACTTTTTCAATTTTACAAACATTGTTTGCAATTTTGTGAACCTTTTTTTTGAAATTGATGGACTTTTTTTATATTTATGATTTTTTTTTAATATTTTGATGAATTTTTTTCCAATTTGAAAACTTGTTTGGAGTTTTAAAACTTTTTTAACATCTATGAATATTTTGAATTAATGAAACTTATGATATTCTGTGACCTTTTCGATTTTGTGGTGTTTTTTAGAGGTCAAGGTTTGATCGGCCAATTATTGAACGGAGCGTACGTTTTTGTTTTGATTGAAATGGAGAATGAGCATACTTTTTTTTGGAGAAGGAGAACGAGTGTACGTACATGTGAGCTGGCGAGCGATTTGCCTGTTGGCTCGTGATGGACTGGCCCACTAGGAGCCGCATGGGCGCCAGAAACTCTAATCGGCGCCTTCAGGCGCCGGTTAGGAGCTCTCTAGCTGGCACTCACAGCCGCCTGCTCGTGGCCTAGCCCATATGGCGAGCGCTCGATCGCTTCATCGATCACCATGCCCTGGTCGCTCGCTCGAGAGTTCTTTCACCTGTTGCTAAAAAATAGAGCGTTGTTTCACATCCGTTGAATTTTAAAAGCTGAAAAAATACGAAAAAATCATAAAAATGAAAAAAAAATTGGAAATCTATTTTTTTTGTGAAATCCTTATTCATGAAAGTGAAAAAGGGTTCATAAATTTGGATAAAAAGTTCACGGCGATCTGAAAAAAAGTTCACACATTTTTATAAAGTTCATGGATTTTAAAAAATATTTCACAAATTTTAAAAAAGTTCACAAACTGGAAAAAAGTTCATCAATTTGGAAAACAATTCATTAAATTTCAAAAAAAAGTTTGTTGGTTTGAAAAAAGTTCATCAAATTTGAAAAAAGTTCATCCATTTGAAAAAAAAGTTTCATCAAACTGTAAAAGAAGTTGACGAATTGAAAAATAGTTCATCGATTTTACAAACAAAAAAGTGAAATTGAAGAACGTTCGTGCATTTATCATTTATCAAAAAGTGTAATAATAAAGAAAGAAAAAAGAAAAAAATGTAAAAATAAAAAACGAACAATTCAAAAAACAGTAAGTAAATCAATTTGAAAAAACAATAAGTAAATCTGTCACATCCGAAGTAGGTGGCTGGTTGGTTATAGCGGTGTACTTGAAATCAGCAGGTCGCTGGTTCGATTCCCATCTAGGGCACTGTTTTTTGCGATTTAGCAAATGAGAAAAAAATTAAACGGGCCGGCCCAGCTCGCGGGAGGTGGTGTGCGCTGCAGGCGCCCATTAACGAAATGCATGTTAACAGGCGCGTGCAGTGCCAAATTGGATTTGCCGGAGCTCTCTTACTATACGACGAGATATATCGGAGAAAAGATTGCACGTTGTATAAGGCCATGCATCACGATCTTTGGCTTATCCAAACTGACATCCGCCGTGGCATATATCTTGATCACATTCGTGAATTTGTCGCCCTGTGAGAAAAGCTTGCAGACATCCATCTCACTCATCACTCATGGCATGAGGACACAATTGCTTGGAAATTCACTAATGAAGGGAACTACTTTGACGTCCTAGGCTTACAAGATGCAGTTCGCGGGCCTCACTACCACTACCATCGGCGCCATGATCCGAACCGTTTGGAAGATTTGGGCACCTCCGATTGCAAATTCTTTGCTTGGTTGGTTATACACAATAGACAAAAGGATTTGGATGGTCGGTCAGTTGCATCGTAAAGGATGGCCAAATTGTGTCCTTTGCCCCCTTTGCAAGCAAGTTCTAGTCCCCATCACATCTCTCTACCAATGCCGATGCACGTTGAGGCACCTCCGATTGCAAATTCTTTGCTTGGTTGGTTATACACAATAGACAAAAGGATTTGGATGGTCGGTCAGTTGCATTGTAAAGGATGGCCAAATTGTGTCCTTTGCCCCCTTTGCAAGCAAGTTCTAGTCCCCATCACATCTCTCTACCAATGCCGATGCACGTTGAAAGTTCTAGGGTGAGGTAAAGAATTGGCTAGGCCTCCATGACATCTCGCCTACCGAGTGGGGTAATGCGATGTTGGTTAAAATGTGGTGGATCCGCATAATTAGCACAATGGCACCATCTAGAAGGTCTTGCTTCCTTGATGATGCTTATTGTTTGGGAGATTCGGAAGGAGCGCAATGCATTTTTTGGCAAGACTGTTATCCCTGTTGGAGTCATCATTGCCAAGATCAAATAGGAAGGTTCGTTATGGGCTCTCAGGTGATCCAAACATTTAGAAATGTAATGCCGTGAGAGTAATTCTTTTACTTTCCCCCGCTTGAGATCAGAAGGGCTGAAAAACAGGTGGAGTACCAATCCCCAGGCACCTCGCATATATTAAAACACCCTCGAAACAAAATGATCCTTTTCTAACTTGATCCGTGGTGCACCATGTGAGGGAACTACAAGTTTTTACTAAGCTTAATTATCCATGCCACAGTGATGTTTGAGAACGTATCCAGATACACCGGGCCTTTTTGTCATTGGTGCATCCATCTTTAGCAATGTTATCTATAAGTTGTCCATAATTCTAAAAAAGGATTAGTACAGGACACAATGTTTATTCGCCATGCTGCAAAATTTCAGAATTTAAATCACAATAAAAAATTAATCTCTATATGAATAGTAACTAATCTAAGTTGAGCTGTGCCATTAATGAACTATCCGCACAGAATTTTGCTATTTTTATTTTGTGAGTTATGTTTTGGATTTTGATTTGAAAACTTCTGGAAGATAGCATACGAGTCATTTGTGTAAACATACACTATGTACAATGGCCAAAATCAAAGCATTTTGTTTTCAAAAAGCAAATAATTTTCTATAGCAAGGCATATGATATTTTTATTATTGTTACAACAAATTATGAGCAAGAAATTTAAAAGACTATGTCTTAATACCCAAGGTGAATTAACAGTCTAGACTGAAGGTGATCATAGCATTGCTTAGTAGTAGTTCAAAATTTCCTGTTTCCTTTTGAAGCATGACCTGCATGGAGGTTTTTGTAGGGGAAGTATGAGATAGCTCTCTGTATGATAGATAATACGAACTTGGCTTCATGAACTTTCCTATGAAACAACCCGCCGACCTATATAACACAAAATACATAACTTATCTTCCTCTAGCAAAATAAAACAGCGTCATATTCAGACAGTCCACCACATGCATTCTCCAGCTTAGCATATCTTGCTTTTATTCATCCACGTGGCACACTAGCTATAGTGAACAACCATCTAGTGACATGTGGCATATAAGGTAGTGGGGAAAAAATGCCTTTCCTAAAAAAAGGGAAAACCCAATGACCCTATACGTGGCATAATTACACGACTCATCGTCCGCTAAAAAAGAATAAGAGAAATGTAGCTACGCTTTCATGCGGCCGGCTGTGTTCTAGTCTAGCACTACATAGGGTTGGCTGCCTCCCAGTCCCACCACTTTAGCCTTATATTTACCAAGTAAAGGAATTACAATCAAAACAAAAAATACCGAGTCTCTTAAACGAGTCATTCTAAAACTTAGGTAATTTATAATCATTAGGATTTTTGATTGAGTAATCTATTCATAATAATAATGGGTATCCCTCATCAAGGGAAACATGCCTATCCTATTTTCCATAGGAAAAGCTAAAAGGTTCAAAGAAAGCACAACAAAACATCACCATAAAACAAACAACTCATCACAAGCTCTAGCTTGGTACACATGTTTGTATTCATTCACGTAGCACGCCAACTAGTGGACAACCAAATGCTGGCATGTGGCATATCAGGTAGTGGTGCAAAGCCTATTGCAAAAAAGGAGAACCTAGTGAACATGCATGAGACAAAATAGACGACTCACTGCCTGCTGGCAAAATAAAACATTGCCATAAAACAAACAACTCATTACAAGCTCAGCATGATAAATGCTGTATTTATTCACGCCAACTAGTGGACAACCAAATGCTGACATGTGGCATAACAGGTAGTGAAGCATTGCATGCTACACTATGGGGCGGTACAGCTTGAGAAAACTAATGGAACAACCAAATGCGAACATGTGGCATATCAGGTAGTGGTGCAAAGCCTTAAAAGAAGAGAACCCAGCGACCCTACACGAGACAAAATACATGGCTCACCGTCCATTGGCAAAATAAAACAATGTCATTCAATAGACAACTTATTGCAAGCTCAAGCATGACAAATGTTTTTTGTATTCATCCATGTGGCACACCAACCGATGGACAACCAAATGCTGACATGTGGCATATCAGGTAGTGGAGCATTGCATGCTACACAATGAGGTGCTCCACCTTGAGACAACTAATGGAATCCGAGGCTCAGAGACTATAAATGTTGACCCCATGCCTTCTTGAGTTGGGCACTTGCAGTACAGGCTAGCAAAGCATCATGCTTGAAAACCACGAGGCCGTCACAATGCCAACCACTTCCGACAAGGAACTTCTGCAAGCGCACGCCGAGCTTTGGAACCTCACTTTTAGCTACCTAAAATCCATGGCGCTCGAGTGCGCCATCAAGCTAGGGATTCCCACCGCCATCCACCGATGTGGCGGCACCGCCTCGTTGCCAGACCTACTCGCTACCCTTCCCGTACCTGAGAGCAAGAAGTCCTACCTGCCTCGCCTCATGAGGTTCCTCGTCGCCTCAAGTATCTTTACTATTGATGTTCCGACAATAGGGGAGTGCGCTAACGTGGGTGCAACTGGTACCTACCGTCTCACACCGTTATCTCGCCTCCTCGTGGATGGAGACGACACCGATGCCCACCAGCGCACGAGCCTCTCGCCGTTTGTGCTCTCACAGACCAATAGGTACCATGTCACGGCGGCCATGCACTTCTCTGAGTGGTTCATGAGCGATGAAGGCTCAGCCTCGGCCGAGATGCCATATAGGATGGCAAATGGCACAGATCCATGGGCAATCATGGCCCGTGATCCAAAGCTAAATCAGGTCTTCAATGCTGGCATGGCGGCCGATACCCAATTTGTAATGAAGTTCATCGTCAGCAATTGTGGCGAGGTGTTCGAGGGGGTTACCTCGATAGTTGACGTCGCCGGCGGGACGGGCACGGCAGCGAGGGCAATTGCCAAGGCCTTCCCACACATCAAGTGCTCGGTTCTAGACCTCCCTAACGTGATCAATTCCATCTTGTCTGACGGAACAGTCGAGTACATTGTAGGTGACATGATGAGTTCCATCCCAACTACTGACGCGGTGTTCCTCAAGGTACGACACTAAGTTTGTTCTGGGTGAATTTTTTCTTATGAATTTTTAAATTAACTTATGTAAGTGTTGACCGCAGTACGTGTTGCATGACTGGAACGATGAGGATTGTGTGAAAATCCTAACGCAGTGCAAGAAGGCGATCTCCAAACCAGGGGGAAAAGTGATAATCGTGGATATGGTCGTCGGGTCTCCTTCCAAATCCATGTTCGAAGCCCAAGTCTTGTTCGATCTGCTGATGATGGTGATGACACCGGGCAAGGAGCGTGAAGAGCATGAGTGGGGCAAGATATTCAAGGATGCAGGGTTCAGCCACTACAAGACAAGGCCTATTATGGGGTGTATGGCCGTTACCGAGCTGTATCCTTAGCTGGCCAAAGAATGGTTGATGTGCCCCCCTGACAGGGGTGAAGCCAGTAACTATTGGGTCAAATCAAATAAAGATAGTGCTAAGTAGTGATTTAGTACTAGTAGAACGAAATCAATGGGTTCATCATGATGGATCTGCCCTTGGCCCCAGAGTATAATTGTTGCTATGCACATTTGTCTCTTTTCATGGCTAGTTTCATTGATCATATACATTTTTCTTGAACTCTTGATCATATACATTTATTAAGACTAAGAAGTAGTGCTTCTAGTCTGAAAATTTCGAAAAATGTCATCAGACATTTTCACAAATAGTAAAGGAAAATAGGGCTTGAAAGTAAAAAATATATATCCAAATTGAATTAAACTGACAATCAATTGAATGATTGAAGAAGCAATGATACATGTGTCTGTACTGTGTTAAAAAAAGCAATGATACCTGGCATACATACTATGATGGCACTGTTTGCACTGGCGGTCCTCTAGGCAGGGACGATATACGTCACGCATAATAAGTGTCAGTCTAGTTTAATTAAGGGAATTAAGTTTGTATAGGCACATGACCTCGCACACTGTGACGGCTGGTGCTTGTGCCCACCGCCGATACAGTATGTGTGCTCAACCCGGCAACGGAGTGAATTGCAAAAAACCACCACATTCTAAATTCAGTTTTGGATTTGCTACCACATTCCTTGGACGTCCCAAAAATCTATCAGTTTTCTTGCTAATTTTCTTAATAAACACTGATGACTGATCTGCGGTGATTTAATCTGATTTCTGACATGCCGGCCCCACTGGCCAGGTCCACATGGCACTAATTGGTCAACACAAACAATGTTGACTGTTAAGTTAAAAGAGGTCCCACACATAAGGGTCTCAGCTAGTATACCCGACTAAGGGCCAGTTCTTTTGCTGGCTTCTAGAATAAACTGAAATAAGCTGCCCCCTACCCAGCTTATTCTAGAAGCCCAACTAAATTTATCTTTTTAGAAGCCTAGTAGTTAAGACTTGACTAGTAAGCTTCTAAAAAGAAAATTTTGGTTGGGCTTCTAGAATAAACTGGGTAGGGGACAGCTTATTCTGGAAGCCCAAAAAAGCTAGCAAAAGAACTGGCCCTAACGCACAGGTGGGCTGCCGGAGGTGCTCATCCCCGCGGTGCTCTGCTCTGGCAGCCGCCGTTGGCTGTGGCCAGAGACGAGCTTCCCCTTCTCCTCACGCCACAGACAACTCGTCCCCTCCGTGTCATCCTCGCGAGCTCCGAGCTCGGACTCACGAGAGCCACGGGCTGCGGCACCGGCGGCGTGCTGGCGAGCATGCTGGTGGCACGCGACGCCAATGACGCGCGCCGACTTTTCTCCGTCGAGGACGTGCTCGCGTTCCTCGTGCGTAGCCTCCGCCGCGGCTGGTCGTCCTCTTCCGCGAGCCTCCGCGCGCTTCTTCGACATACCGTCCCGCGCCGCCCCACGCATCGGGCTGCTCTAGCCAGTGGCGGAGGGGTAGGGAGTGGGGCGGCCTAGTGAGCAGGGGGGCAGCTCGCCACGCACTAGAGGAGGGGGCGGAGCTCGTCGGGGCAGGCCAGGGGAGGGGCCGTGTCACGGGAGTCACCAGATCCGGTGTGCGGCGGCGCGCATGGGATGCAGGGCTGCGGATCTTGCCGGCACTGGGAGTGAGAAGAGGTGGAGGAAGATGGAGGGGTCGGGGGAGAGAGACGGGGTGGCGCTGGAGAGAGAGGTGGCGGGGCGGCGCCGGCAGTGAGGTCGAGAGCGCGGGGGCGGCGCCGGCCATGTGGAGAGGAAGTGGGGCATGGTGGATGCGTGCGTAACAGTCAACGCAAACGGTGTTAACAATCACGTGGACCTGACCAGCGGGCCGGCATGTCAGAAGTTGGATTAATTCGTCCCAAACCATCATCAGTGTTTATTGAGAAAATTAGTAAGGAAACTGGTAGATTTTTGAGGCGCCCAAAAAATGTGGTAGCAAATCCGAGATTGAACTTAAAATGTGATGGTTTTTTGCAATTCACTTCCGGCAACGCGACCACTGCCCTCAAGTCCCCGAAGCATTGGCCCGCGTCGACTCCCCCGCCCGTTTGTTTAATCACCAAGCATTTGGCCTTGGGCTCGACCCTCGTTCCAACACGTACGAGGTTGCTCGCTTCTTCTATGTCTCCATCAAGGAGCACAAGATGTTTGGTATCTACACGACACCATCAGGATGGAGGTGTTGACCATAAACCAGTGGGGTTGGCGAGAGACTGCGGCACAACCGCCGTACCCTGTTATGGTACAAAGATCTTCAACTTTCTTCAAGAGATCTTTGCTCTGGAGTATTGATGAGCGCATCATTGGGCGTGCCACACCAGGTTTTCTCTGCTTTAGGTTGGACGACGAGGCATTCAGCATCACACCGCCACCTCTCTGCTGCCCGAGCATCAATTAACTCACATCAACCTTATATGAGTTGCATCGAGGGCTATGTATAGTACGTCCAGGACCGAGCAACGAAACAATTGAGATGTGGATGTGCAGCGACATCAATATGATGCATACCATCCAGAATGGGATCGCTGCTACACTGTGATCCTCTCGAGCAAGTAGCCTGGATCTCTTCGTCCTATAGTTGTATTTGCCAATGGTGTAGTACACTACCAGAATCGCCCCATATGCCGACGGCCATGGCCGTCGGCATAGCCCTGATTCCCGTTGGGACAGGACTATGCCGACGGCCCCCGTCGGTATAGGGCCGTCGGCAACATATTCGTCGGCATAGTCCGGGAAGCCGTCGGCATAGAAAGACCGTCGGCATAGATCCTATCCCGACGGTGTCCGTACATCTATGCCGACGGCCTCGGCCGTCGGCAACGTCCCCGCCTAACAGTGGCCGCCGTCAAGTGCAGACCAACAGCTGCGCGGCACGTGGCACATGTATGCCGACGGCTTGGCCGTCGGCATATATGTGCCACATGGCGCGTAGCTGTACCTCCTGGGGCAGGGTTATGCCGACGGCTGAGCCGTCGGTGTAGTTTAAATCTATGCCGACAGCTCAGCCGTCGGCATAGCACTGCCCCAAGAATGCCCAGTGACTGCCACATGGCTGCTATGCCGATGGCCACGTGGCTTAGCCGTCGGCGTACTTTACAACTATGCCGACGGCTAGACCGTCGGCATAGCTGCCACGTGGCAGCCACTGGGAGCTCTCGCCATATCTATGCCGACGGCTAAGCCGTCGGCATAGTTTCTGTCTATTTTTTTTTTCTTTTTCTTGTTTCTTTTCAGCTCAATTCATTTGAATATATAGAGCATATATAAGAATCATACAGCAATATATGCATCACATAACAATAAGGAGCAGCATCACACAACAAATGCATCATCACACAACATAAGAAGCATCGCAAACCATAAACATATAAGTATCATCACCACCAGGCATATAAGAATATCACAAACAACAATAAGTAACATCACAAGCATATAAGTATCATCACCACCAAGACCGCCACAAGTCACCCAAAGGCTTAAGCGCCTGGACGTCGAGCACCGCGGAGGTCGTCACCGCCAAGTCCGCCGAAGCCCAGGTCATCACTGCTAGCGGCAGCGCCACCGCCAAGACCGCCACCGCCTCCGCCTCCGCCTCCGTGGATCGGAGTGATCGGGCTCCGTGACTCGGGAGTGCTGCGAAGACCACCACCAACGGTAGACGATCCACCGGTTCCCTGGATGTTGAAAAGACATGTTAACGGGATATATGACTGTGTTGAATAAACGATATGCTTTGGGTGAATAGATTGGGGATGAACTAACTAGCGAGGGGCCAGCGTTCTGTGCCAGAAACTCCTCAAAGGTAAGCAGCCTTGGTTGTGGTGGAGGAGATGGTGCTGGTTGCAATTGAGGAACCCTACCGGCCGCCATTTCCTGAAGAGCGTACTGCATCATGCGATTGTTCTGCTCATGGAATGCAAAAAGGCTCTCGTGCCACGCCATGGTCTCCTGGCGTGTGTACTCCATATAGGCCTACGGTATGACATGATGGAACTCATAAAACTACTAAATACGGAAAATAAAGTGAGCAATGAAGATAAGAGGGAAAATACTTACAGATTGCCGCTCCTGAAAGAGGGACTGTGACTGCACACTGGTCATGGGCGTGCTCGTGCGCTGGCTCAGGCTCGGGTCGATCCGACGGAGCTGTGTGTAGGAGATAGTAGGAGTGATCACAGCATCCAGAACCGCGTCCTGACCGTGCTCCTTGGGCCCCATGCCCACCACCACCCTCTCGTCCAGATCCGCCGCAATGGGGTCAGGTGTGTCAGGATATAACCTCAGATACCCTTCGGAGTAGGCCTTCTTCTTCTGTGCGGTCTTGCCGTAGTACTTGGGCTCGCCAGGCTTGGAGTCCTTCCGCGTATGGGCGATCTCCCACGCCTGCATGTGTGAGAGCGGCCGCTTCAGTTTCTCCTCCTGCACCACCAAACAGAGGTTAGTCATACATAAGAAAGTGACGGTAAATAGAAGAAGAAGAATGTTTAATGAGGTTAGTCATACATTAAGTGTCTTGTGGAGAAAGTGGTTTCGGTTTCCCTGAGCATGTACTCCCTTCTTCCCTCGGTTAGCCTTGTTTTTAATGCTCGTAGCTGCCCAGGCTCCATCCTTATCACACCAAAGATCCACCAATGCCGCCCAGGACTCGTCTTTTCCATAACACCAATTTGGACACACCTACATAATAAAAGCATAATGGCATGTCAACACGAAACGGTGAAATGTACCACAAACATCGGAATGAAAAATCTTTTATACTTACCGCCAAGTACTCGTGCCTCTCCAAGGTAATGCCCATCCTCCGCGCTTCTTCCTTGGTCATCTTCACACCAAGAACATCGTGATAGTATGTCGAGATGGCCACCCAGCGCACCTTGTACTGGAGCTGGCGGGCCTTCTTCTTGGCTTGGCGCAGCACGATCTGGTCGGCTCTGGCCTGGTGCTCCGGAAGAACTCGATAGAATTTCTACAATCATGCATGAAACAAGAATGGAAGAAGCCATGAGTTAAATCATTCATGAAACTAGAATGGACTTGTGCTTCTGAAGAGAACTCACCCAGAAAGTAGTGATCACAACCTTGGCATGGGTCTCATGGTCCGCGTGGAGGGCCGCTTCCCAGTGGTCCCAGCTCGTGGCCAAAACCCGACGGTCCGGGTGCCTGACTGGATCCGGACAGTACAGCCCCGGCCAGTGTAACTTCAGCAAGACGGTGATGAGGCCGTTGGGAATACAGGCCCCTTTAGGATAAATCCAGTTGCTGCAAAAGAATGAAATATTAGCATGTGACAATCAAAATAAATAACTACCGGAATGAGCATGTGACAAGCAAAAGAATGAAATTCTTATAAAGTGGCACTTACTCTTTCCCTGTGGGCTCAATGAGCCACTTCTGCTCCTCAGTAGCAGGAATCTGCTTTGGTAGCTTTGCGTTACCACGCAGCCACCCCTTGTTGCCAACCCCCTCCGCGCCACCACCATCATCCCCGCCACCACCCTCCTCCTCGCCTGCCTCCTCCTCCTCCTCCTCCTCCCCCTCCCCAACCTCCTCCTCCACCTCCTCCTCGGCCCCACATCTCCAAACCTACCTGCCTAACCTCCTCGTCCTCCTCCTCCTCCTCGTTAGAGGGTACCTCACTAGAGGAGGGTACCTCTCTAGAGGAGGGCCTCGAAGACAACACCCCTAAGTCGGTGAGGGTGCGCTCTTTCTGGCCGCGACCCCCTGTAGTGGCTCTCTGTAGGAGATATGCCCTAGAGGCAATAATAAATGTTATTATTTATCTCCTTGCTCATAATTATGTTTATGTTCCATGCTATAACTGCTGTGGTTCCCGAGCCCGTATATCCATAAAGGCTCTGGGGAAAACCCATGTGCACGTGTGGAATAATAAACGGTAAAAAGTATTCCTAGTCATGCCTCTAAGACTAGCTCAAGTTTTGCATGATGATTATGTTTTCCCAATCATGGGCATGTCTATGCCAGCAGTTTTGAGGGCACAATGTTAGAAGAACATTTGTGTTGAATCGACCCGATTGATGTTATGCTAAGAGATTCATTCGTCACAAGTTAATGGTTGATAACACAGAGATGGTTAACGTTTGCATGATTCCTCAGACCATGAGAGTATCGAGTTTCTTCATGCTTGATTCATGAACTTTGGGGTTTGTTAAACGTCATCCGTAAATGGGTGGCTATTACGGCGGCTTACGGGTTCATGGAAAAGTGTGTCGAGTAACTTGATAGCTCAAGATTGGGATTTGCTCCTCCGGCGATGGAGAGATAGCTCTGATACCAGTAAATCCTAGCTACGGGGATCTGCACCGCCGATCGTCATCGACTCTACTTCCGCTGCGCTACGAGTCGGTAACGAAAATGATCAAACCTTGTATGCAGTCTCCATAGTGGTCCTGGGCTGGTGCGTAGGTCGGAAATTTTTTGTTTTCTGCTGCGTTACCCTACAGTGGCATCAAGAGCCGTGCTATGCGTAGATGCAGGTTGCGATCTAGAATACATAGTGATGTATGGGTGTTGCACAATATAATTAGGTAGTAGATGAGTTCTATTACTGAAAATTATTTGTGCGGGTAGCAGATGAAATCTGTTACCCGATATTCTTGTTGCTTCCCTGGAATTTGCATATTTCTGATCTTGATAACAGCATGGTGGAGTTTCAAAGTTCTGGCAATCCGCGATCCTGATTGATCAACGAAGTGCTAACAGTTCATTGAATTCCACCGTAGTTAAAAGGAAAGATGAAATTTCGCAGACAAAAGGGCAATGCAGATATGATCTGCACGGGGGTCATGCGTATGACGAAGTTTAGTATGGGGCTCGAGATTTTATTATCTCGGTTTTCATACACCCTGGAAAGTTAATCTAGCGACTTGAATTATCATACTTGATGATGGACGTTGGTAGCTTCGATTTGTTTCGAAACCTTAGAAGCCACGAAAAACTAGTTTTTTGCATGAACCAATTAGAGGCGTCTAACTTGGTTTTGCAGGAGGGTTTACATGTGCATGTGATGTGGTATAGCGGTGCTCATAATAATTTGATTATGTATGAGATGACTATATAATGTAAATTGATTAACATGACCTGCGTGTCATGATTCGGCATGATGGCTGGAGCCATATGATTGCACTTTAAATGACCTGTGTGTCAACCTTGTGTAATGCATTATTTTATTAGCTATAGAGATAGCAATATTATCTGCTGCATCGACAAGGTGGTGGCAATCTTCGCGAAGGTGATCACCGACGTGAATGCCGAAGACGAAGAAATACAAGACTTCTCCGTCAGAAAGGGCTATACCATATCATGCTTTTATGAATTGCTTGAGATGTTTATCCCTTATGATGCACCCTTCTTGATTGCGCGGTAGTCGCTTTTATTAGGGTGATCTCTCTCACAAAAATATCAAGTAGTTAGTTTTCTCCCCAATGTAGCACCGTTCACTATTGCACCTACTTTTCGGGGTATCACACGCTAACACTGGTCGAAACGTATTAGGGATGTGTGAGGCGGGTGAGTTGAGACCGGATCCTCAGCGAGATCCACTTGGTTGTCTTGACGTTCAGGATGAAAGTCATGACTCGGAACACACCGCATCGAAAGATGAACAGAGTCACATAGAGAATGTGATTGGCAAGTTTGCCTACCGATTGAGATTTTCGTCATCATGTGATGCTACCTCACAATGGCGTTGAATTGAAATCGATCTTGAATCTACATCACAATCAGTTATGAGAGATATTGATTTGAGTGGGAGCGCACTGTAGAATTAATTCTTTTAATTCTCAGTGCAATTAATTTGACACCTGTCTAAGTGTGATTTGCATAATAGTTGTAGAATAATGGCTCGCTTTCCACCTTCCCTATTAAAATTAATGAATACTGTTAATATCTGGTTAAAACTTTACGGTTGGTAACGAATGTGAGGATTTCCTCAAGAGTGGCCAAGGACTTGTCCGATCGCATACTTTCGGTATTCTCCTCGCTTATGCTATGGATCATGTGACTCTCGTCCGTTGATCCAAAAGCTAGAATTTCCATTTCAGTCAAGCGCAATATGTTTGGTTTCCATGAGACCCAAACTTCGAAAGTTTGGATAGTTATGTGTATTCACAACGGCATCTTGAAAAATTATTTCAGAGACAGATACAAAGGCTAAAAGATATGAGATATCCAAGCAATTTTGTTTGCAAACTATTGTAAAGGAGTTTACTATGCATTAGACTGATAAAGAGGGATCCCGAAGAACGCCTGCCATATGATGAAAGTGAATAAACAACAACTAAAAGAGAAAGGAAGTGTCCGAAGGGTGTTAGTAAAAGACTTTCACGCCTAGGAGTCCGGGGCTAACGCCACTCTTAAGTTCTGTGTCTTTTCTGAGAGTAGGAGAAATAACTGAAAGTTTAACTGTTTTGAAGTATAAAAGTCAGAAAGAAAGGAGACTGGAATATCCAGCTCTTGTTATGAATGTCATACAGTTTTTGATGTATAGAAGGCTGGTCAAAATGTCCTTGGGAATTATGATTAAATGTTTATCACTGATTCTGTGGGTATGTGAGTTATCACAAGATACCCCTCGATTGCTTTCTGTTGGCAAACTCGATTGTAAGAACTACTATGGCGTAAGACTAGCCAGAAATGAGTTTTAGTATACAAACCGGGGAACATAGTAAATGTTACTAACCTCCACCATCGGTGTATTACCGTGCTGTATTTATTTTTATAATTCGTTTGGAGTTTCACAAACTCTAGCCCATTGCATAAGGTATCTTGCAAGAAGGTTGTTTATAAAGAGAACTTGGTTTGATGTTCGATGTTATGAATAACATAAGGGCCATACTTTCATTATGAATGAGATGTATGTTTATGATATTGATAATAATACATTACCATCTGGGTTTACTTTCATATTCATTTAGAGTTCCATACACTCTAAGCCCATTGCACAATGTTTGTTGCAAAAGAGTTGTGTCATAAAAACAACAACTTTGTTTCAGTATTATGAATAACATGAAGGGCCAAGTTTCATCCTAGATGGGAGTAGTTGTTTATGAATATTGATGGTAAATATGATACATCCATAACACTGACGACTAAATGTCACAAGACTAAAAGAATACCACACAGTGTGGCACTGCCATTGGTCACATTGGGAAACCCCGATGGATAAATTCCATTATGATGGATTTTGAAGTCGTTTGATTTTGAATCTCTGACACTTGCAACTTTCCTCCGAAAAGAGAAGTGACTGAAATAACCTTCACAGGCCATAGAGGACGGACAACAAACTTATTGGTGATCATACTTTTGATGTGTGTAGTCCGATAAAGGTTATTGCAAGTAGTGATTATCTATCTTCAAAATGACTCAAGTAATATGTGTGGATATTTACTATGATACGTAAGTCTGGATCTTTTGAAATCATTCGAAAGGTTTTCAATATGAATGAGAGTTATTGTAACAAGAAAATTATGTTTCTTACATTCATTGCAGAAGAAATATTTGAGTTACAAGTTTAGCGATGTCTGATGAGTTGTGAAGAGGGGTTTCATAATTTGCACCTCCGCCCTGAAAGCCACTTCAGAGGAAAGTCTCTAATATGGAATCGAACCATTTTGACATGGTAAATCAAACATGACATAATTAAATTTGCCATTATCCCTTTAAAAGTGATGCTTTAGAGACTGGCGCGTTTTACACTGAAAAGATCCCATTAGGTCTGTGAATGCACCATGGTATGGTACCGCCCAACCATGTTATAATCTTTTCTTAACATTGGAATATGGGGCTTGTTGTAAAGGTTACAAACCATTCCAAATCAGACAGGTGTACATTGTCTATTAGTATCCCCACATTTGTATTATGTTTGGATTGTTTTGGTGGTAGGTGTTGTCTGGATGTATTTCCCCTCACTATGCCGAGGCAAATGGTTGCCACTAAACGGTATGCTTTTGTGAAGAAAATGGTCTTTTCAAAAGGTGAGTGGAGAACTAGTGCAACTCGACAGATAAACGTATCGTTCGTACAGATCAAAGGAAAGAGACCTTGAAGTAATTCCAGAGTTCCTATCGATGATACGAGTCCTACAAGAATGTAAAATGGACTTCGTCGAACTTCAGCTGACACGTGGCAAGCTCGTGCACAACCTCTGCAGTGCGCAAGAGATATTGTTGTTAGACACAGTATACCTGCTACTATACACAAGGAAGCATTGATGGGCCCTGACTCCGGAATTGGCTAAATGCCAATACAATCCGAGATAGTTTCCATATAAGTGATTCAAGATTAAACTTGATACACCTTTCGGAAGACTTAGAGTCTGACGAATATTTATGGACACTATAAACTGATACAAATAAAAATGTTTTATCCATAACGCTCGACTTGTTTGCAATACAAGTTCAAGGAGTTGACTACGATAGGTTGCTTCAGCACCGTAGCGATGCTTAAAGTCGGTTCGGGTGTTGAACTAGCAATTAATACTATTTCAATCATGAGATATGAAACATGGATGACAATAGGATTTCCATATGATGGAAATGAACCCACGGACTTGCATGTGTTACAGTTCAAGGGTATTTTGTCATTCCCAGAGGATGCAGTGAGTGTGCAAACTTCAGAGTTCCCAGCAATGGACATAAGAGAGCATAATGGAGTTGGAATCTTCGTGTTTTGATGAAATGGTCAAAAGGGTTTCGACTTCATCAATGGGTAACGCAGATCTTGTGATTCAAGAAAGTAAGTGGGAGCATAATAATTTCTAAAAACGTTGTGTGTTGACACATTGTTAATTGGAAATAAATTTCTTGACACGAATTAGACTTGCTCATTTGAAAATAGTTTTTTCGATGAAGTGCTTGGGCTAAATAGCCTTTATATTAGGCATGATGATCTATGGAGATAGATTTTACCTATGGGGCTGAGCAAAGATACATATTGACAAGATGCTAAAACCTTTTAGCATTAAAACGTCAAGTGGGATTCTTGCCGAAGTCACATGAAGAGTTTTTTGCAAGACTCGGTGTCCCCAAAACACTGATAGCAAATACATGATGGAGATTCCACACACCCTTCAGTGTTTGAATTAATCATGTATTCCATGTATGTAAAAACAACAGATATGTCCAATACTCTCCAAAGTTTTTGCGAGTATAGATACCAAAGTGATTCAAAAGTAGTGATCATGGGACACTTGAAAAAGGGTCATTGGTAACTATAGTAAACTATTGACAATGTTTTCCGTGCGTCTCGCAAGCGGAGATCATGAAGAGTTCGTTTGTAAAAGGTTACACGAATACACGTCTTTATCCATGCTGCCAAAGCCATTTTGTGATAAAGTTAAGTTGGTTTGTGCAATACTAACAATATGGTGGCACGGTAGTTGGAAATTATTCCAGAACAGGATAGGAGGGCGAATTCTATAACAAAGGCTAAGTATGTTGACCTTTAGAAGCGACAAAGAAGTTGTGATATATTAGTTCATCATGACATAGTCTGTTCCAGAAGGCTTGGTCCACATGGGACACTCGATTGCAGATAGTTGCCTCCATAGCCAGTCTGATGAATCAAGGTTTTCGACCAATGATTCACACATATACAAACAAGTGGTACAACAAATATGAATTTTGTGAAAGGCGGTAAAACGCGAGGATATGCGAAATACACACGGATCTGAAGTTCGTCAGATCCTGTTGGACAATCAGGTGCATACCACCTGCGAGCATATTTTTACACCCAATTTGCCATAGGTTTAAAGGTGCTATTAACAATTACTATATTATTTGATACTCTAGTGCAAGTGGGAGTCTGTAGGAGATATGCCCTTGAGGCAATAATAAATGTTATTATTTATCTCCTTGCCATAATTATGTTTATGTTCCATGCTATAACTGCTGTGTTTCCCGAGCCCGTATATCCATAAAGGCTCTGGGGAAAACCCATGTGCACGTGTGGAATAATAAACGTAAAAGTATTCCTAGTCATCCTCTAAGACTAGCTCAAGTTTTGCATGATGATTATGTTTTCCCAATCATGGGCAGTCTATGCCAGCAGTTTTGAGGGCACATGTTAGAAGAACATTTGTGTTGAATCGACCCGATTGATGTTATGCTAAGAGATTCATTCGTCACAAGTTAATGGTTGATAACACAGAGATGGTTAACGTTTGGCATGATTCCTCAGACCATGAGAGTATCGAGTTTCTTCATTGCTTGATTCATGAACTTTGGGGTTTGTTAAACGTCATCCGTAAATGGGTGGCTATTACGGCGCGCTTCGGGGTTCATGTAAAAGTGTGTCGAGTAACTTGATAGCTCAAGATTGGGATTTGCTCCTCCGGCGATGGAGAATAGTCTCTGTGCCCTCTCGTGTTTATGTACCACCATCGTCTTGGCCCAGACACTTTGTGATTTGATCACGGGGATGCCGGAACCCGGAACAGAAAAGAGAACAAATACGCGTAACGAGGTAAAACTGTCATAGTGGACAAGTTGTTGCCCACGGGGATGCCATCATTCTCATTCCCCCCCCTCGTGTATTTGTAACATATCGCGAAGCAACACGAATAGCACATGGCAACTGGAGGTTTCACTAATCGTAATATTCCATTCGTTGTGGTATAGGGTCAAATGGTGTCCACGGCTCCGATGTGACTCATTGATCGGAAGGGGTTCCGTGTCATGTCCCCCCCTATCTTCACCGAACCTATAGATCACCGCTTAAGGGGGGTCATCTTCTGCTGAATACTGACAGCGGATCTGAGAAAATCAGCAAAAAGTTTCGGACAACGCCACGCCGAACGCTACATTTTCGAGCCACGAGCGAAAAGTTCCGAGAGAGAGGTCCCGAGAAGTTTCCGTGTAATCTACTGACAAGTTTGTTTCACGGGGATACCATTAATAAAATGGTTTCGTCGCAAACATGCCTGATATTCTTGGGATACCATGAATCATTCTGGAAACTTCTGGAATTTTCCTGTGAAGAAAACCGGAATGTTCCGGGCTGCCGGAACCTCGCTTCAGATGCTTTTCGCAAAGATGAAATCACTAAACTTGAATTGGTCCAAGACGCATTGAAAATTATTTTGTGGTACTGAAAGTTTCTAAGCCCACATAAATATTTCATTCGAACGGACGCTGAAAAATGTCCGTGATCGTGAATATGAAAGTCTTTTGGTTGGGAATTTTTATGAAAGCACCTTTTGGAATTTCCCAGAAAGCTTCTAGAATGCCTTAGTGCACTAAGGAAGCCCCCTTGGGGGTTTCCCCAAGGTGTGGTTGCCGCCACGCATGGTGGAGCTCTCCTTGGAGTCTCCTGGCACCCCTTTATCTTTATTCTTTTGGGAAAGGCATAAGTGGGGGTCTTTGGGGTTTTTTTTGTATGACATCTTTACCCCTCTGGCTACCTATAATAGAGGTGGAGGGCAGCCTCCACCTCACTCTGCCCTTTTCCCCTTCTCACATACAAGTGCCATGCCAATGATCTGGCTTCTCTCACTCCCTCCCACAAAAAGAGTTTCGTAGAGCCGAAAGGCTTCTGGTTCCCGGTGGGACTAGTCTGGAACGGCGAAGCCCTGCCGATAGATGACACGTATGTGTGCACTCTGTAGAGAGGTCGTACTTTCGATCTTAAGTCCCGGGGGCGTTCGAAGAGTGCCTTCCCGAAGGGCTGTCCAAGTGACGGTCGAGTTCTGTGAGTCCTCCCGAAGGCTGTCCCGAGTGAACCGTCTCGATTTCGAAGTTCCTTCCCGAAGGGCTGTCCGCGACAAACTACCTGCCGTCCGTGTGACTGTTCATCTAATGGGGAGATGACGGGTTGGGGAAGGGTGGGATGGGGGGGGTAGTTCTGTATGTGGTGGTGTGTGGGGGTGGTGGGGGTTTGTGTTTGTGGGATGTGGGATTGGCCGGGGAGTCGTGGAGCTCCCCCCCAAGAAAATGTGAAATGGCTTCTGAAGGTAAAGAAGGGGATACATCCTCGCCGGTTGGGGAGGTTTGTAAATCCTAGCTGCGGGGATCTGCACCGCCGATCGCATCGACTCTACTCCTCTGCGCTAACGAGTCGGTAACGAAAATGATCAAAAACCTTGTGATGCAGTCCCATAGTGGGTCCTGGGCCTTGTGCGTATGGTCGGGAAATTTTGTTGTTTTCTGCTGCGTTACCCAGACTCTCCTCCCTCTCTCCTCCTCTCTCCCCCTCTCCCCCCCACCGGCACGGGGGTCTCCCTCATTTTTCTCCCCCTCCCCCCCCCTCCCCCTCTCCCTCCTCCCCCCTCCCCCGGTCGCTCCATCTCTGGTGTTCCCCACCCTCTCTCTTCCTCGCCTCCCTTTTCATTCTTTCATCTCAAATACGCCGGGGGGGGGGGGGGAAGGATTACGTGCTCGACCACTCCGACTAGGCAGGCCGACGACCTTGCGTAGGAAACCCACGCCGTCGGCCTTCCCCTTGCCCATGTTCCACGAACCTGCATTGAAAAGAGAATAAGCAATTAGTGCATTAATAAAATGAAGGAAAAGGCATAATAATAAGGAATAATAAACACATTAATAAAAAAACATAAAAAGGCATATTCCTAAACTATAGAAAAAAAAGACTTGAAACGTACATCTGCTAGAACCCATACGAATCGTCACTGTTGTAACCTCTTTCTCGGTCGGTCTCATCATCACTATCAATCATATCATCTTCGTTGTCTGACGGAGGTGGAGGCTCTTCCTCGTCGTCAACGTCTTCGTTTAACTTTTCTAGCATAAGTATGTCATTTTCATTGACAATGGTCTCACCATCATTCCGTGCATCATCGTTGTTTGGATCCACATCATCATCACCCAATGGTCTAGCATCATCGTTTCTAACCACATCATCATCATCAGGTTGCTCTTGATAGAACACTCCCTCGTATGTCGTGGGGTTAATGTTGTAGTAATTGTCTTCATTCGGGTCCGGTAGCTTACCATGTGGCGACACCTTGAACACAACTTCCCAACCCTTTAGGTACTCTTTCTGGCATGGGTAAGGCAGATAATAAACTTGTGTAGCTTGGGTAGCCGCAATGAAGAGATCGGCTCCGGCATAGACGGTTGATGGTTTAACTTCGACCAAACCAATGTAAGGCGTATGTTTTACCCCGTCCCGCGGATTGAACCATCGGCATTTGAACACAGGCAGACTTAGGGTCTCGCGCCCCTTGCGGAATTTAATCTCGTATATATTTTGTACCCTTCCGTAGTAGTCTACTGAATTTTGACCGGGGGTGTACACTCCGGTATTTATAGTTTTGGGATCAGGCCGGCTGTTCTGGTGCTCCTCTGTATGGAAGTGATACCCATTCACATCATACTTTTTACATGTCATGGCGGCAGGGTCAAAACCCATGGAAACCCATCTCAATTCATCATCCATAGATATGTTCGGATCTTTTCCCTATAAGTATAATTGAAATTGCTGGGTGCATTAGTTCGGTTAACTAATAAATGTTGAACTAGGTATTTAATAGGGGAATGTGGAAAATTACTTTCTCCATGAACCAAGCAACACAATTTTTACGTCCAGGGTTTCCATGACGGAGAAGAGTAAGTGCCTCCGCCTCAGTAGGAGGATTCATTCCCGTCCATTCCTCTTGAACGAAATCACTAAAAGAAGAAAATCGGTGTTAGACCGGGACTAAGTGAACATAGAACATGATGATGTGGAAGACATAAAGGAATGGTGTAGTGGTATTACCTCATCCACACTTCCTCAACTTCCTTGATGTTGTGCAAGATATAGAACATGAGGTCCTCCCACTCTTGTCGTGGCATGTTATAAGATTTCGAGGCCCCAGCCCTCCCACCTTGCACGTTGAATAGATGGAGCCTGGGTTGATACTTGGACTCTTCTATATTGTATCGAGGCACCTTGTTATGCAGATGGGGAATGTGGTCTGGATAGTATGATGTCCTGAGGTCTGACACCTCCTCTAGGATAACTGCCTCAGCTATGGAAGCTTCAATCTTAGCTTTGTTTCCACATTTCTGTCGGAGATGCTTGTTCTGTCTCTCAGGGCCGTACTGCCAGCGATTCTGCACAGGCCCCCCCAACAATACCTCATTCGCGAGGTGCAGAATGAGATGTGTCATCGGAGTAAAGAAGCCTGGCGGAAAGATCTTCTCTAGCTTGACTATCAACTCCGGTGCCTTCTTATGCAATTTTTCAATCACGTCTTTACTTACTTCTTTAGCACAGAGCATGCGGAAGAAATGGCTTAGCTCGGCAAGCACTCGCCAGACATGCTCGGGGACGTAGCCTCGAACCATCACCGGCATTATCCGCTCAATCCATACATGGTAGTCATGACTCTTCAGGCCGGTCACTTTGCCCGTTGAAAGATTGACTCCCTTACTTATATTCGATGCATAACCATCGGTGAACTTCAAAATGTGTTTCAGCCAGATAAGTACTTCCTTTTTTATCTGGCATTTTAAGGACAAAGTCAGCATCTGGCTTGAACCAGTTTTTTCGACCGCCTGTGGGAGGCTTCATGTTTAGACGTGGTCTATCACAAATTCTCTGTTGATCGGCTCTAGCTTTAACGTCATCCTTCGTCTTATCACGAATGTTGAGGATCGTGCGAAAAATGGACTCTGCCACATTCTTTTCGGTGTGCATCACATCTATGTTGTAAGGAAGTTTGAGGTCCTTGAAATAGGGAAGCTGCGAGAAGGGGGTAATGTGAGTCCAGTTGTGCGTCTCACCATATCCCTCGAAGCCTTTGGCTTTGGCTTTGCCTTTGCCTTTGACTTTAGGCTTGAGAGCTTTTAGCTGAGCAAGAACATCTACCCCCGAAAATGTTGGAATCTCGGTTACTTCATGAACAACCCTGCCTTTCGTGAAGTTCTTCTTGTCTTCCCTGTCTGGATGGTCTGGAGGGAGGAACTGTCGATGCAGGTCAAAGGCTACATACTTGCCACCCTTACTCAGCCAAATCATTCGCAGAGCCTGCATGCACACTGGGCATGGCATCTTTCCACTTGTACACCATCCGCAGAATAGAGCATAGCCGGGAAAGTCATGCATGCAATAGTGCACCCAAACTTTCATCAAGAAATTTCTCTGCAGATCCCGGTCGTATGTCAACCTCGGAAAGTACCAAGAATGGTGCAAATCATCCACCAGCGGCTGCATAAACACACCCAATTGCTTCCCCGGGTATTCAGGCCCCGGAATAATGAGCGACAAGAACATGGTCTTGCGTTGCATTAGGGCACCGGGAGGGAGATTGAGCGGAATTACAAACACGGGCCAGCAGCTGTATGGATTGGACGACATACCATATGGATTGAACCCATCACCTGATATGGCTATTCTGACATTCCCAACCTCGGCTGCTTCCTCGGGGTATTCTTCATCGAACGACTTCCATGCTTCGCCTTCTGATGGGTGTACGATTTTATTTGGATTGTACCTTATACCTTCCTTGTGCCACTTCATCATTTTGGTAGACTCCTCCGTGATGAAAAGGCGCTGCAGTCTTTCTATGAAATGGAGATACCGAAGAACCTTAACGGGGATGGCTAGCTGCTTTTTCTCACCATCCTCACCGACCACCTCAATGTACCGAGACGAACCGCACTCCCTACAGTACTTGTCATCCGCATACTCGTGCCTAAACAAAAGGCAATTCTTCGGGCAAATATCTATTTTCTCATAATCCATAGAGAGTGCCGTTATGATTTTCTTTGTAGCGTACATGCTTTTCGGCAGTTCATGACCCTCAGGGAGGCTGTTAGCCCATACTCCCAGGAATGCTTCGAAGCATTTCTGGCTACAGCCGTACTCAGCCTTGACTGCAATCAGTTGCGAGATGGCATCCAACTGAGATATTTTCGCACCCGCATAAAGAGGTTTGTTCGACGAGACCAAGACCTCCAAGAAGGCCTTTGCGGTTGCCTCCGGCTCCTCTGGTTCATTCTCTGAAGGTGTCGCATTTGCCGTTTCTGCAATAATGACATCATCTAGCATGTCCCTGACCCCGTCGTCCTCATATCCATCGATGCGTTGTCGCATCACCTCCTCTCTACCACGGTCCTGCTCGGCTATGTTTATCGGCGGCATGTCAAAGTTTGGCATATATCCGTGCGTGCGAAGGTGCTCAGTCATGTCCTTCTGATTTGTACGGTGACGTCTGACACATCTCGCACAGGGGCATGGTGGGATAATTCTCATTGGACGACGGAATATCTCCTTCAAATACACATCGGTTTTCGCGATCCACTCTGATGTTAGTCGATTCCGACGGATAAAACCACTGTACATCCACTGATTATCTGCCATCCTCTGCTTTTTTGCAAGCCACACAACATAATTAAGGATTCACTTAAATTAATCACATCAAATTTTCATTTTCTACCGCGTTGAATCCACCTACATCTCTAATAGGTAAAGATGGGTCCTAATCCCACCCGAGGATGTGTAGATTGAGTACGTTCTCCATTCTACCCCGTTCTGAGACAAAATTTCGGCAGCACCTCCCCGATGTTCTCCAGATACACGTCTCGGCAAATAGCCGAGAGAATGTGCTCCGGAGAACAATGGGGAGGCGCCGCCGAAATCCTGTCTCGGAATGGGGTAGAACATGGAGAACATACCCAATCTACACATCCTCGGGCTGTCCGTGGAAAACGCTGGACAATCCGAAAGAGCTGCGGTGATAAATATGCAATTGAATGCATATTTATCGATGCAACCCTTTTGGACGGGAGACGCCTAGGTTACGCGACTTGACTTGAGAATGAAATCTAGTGACATGAAAAAATGTAGGAGATGGACTTGTAGCTCACCCTCGGTTGTAGGGGAAGGAGTCGAACAACAGCGGGATGCTCAGGGACTAACGCGTCGGACGACAGTCACTCCGATGAAATGCAACACCACAAAGCCTACAAATTCCACCGAGTGAAAAAAAATTAGGTCATCACCTCACATTAAGCATTGACACTTTAAACTATGAAAAAAATCATATTTCGTCAACTGTCAAATTTTGTCCTTCAATTTTTTTAACAAGATCATCATGATAAAATAACCACTCATCTTATACCAGTTTTGGAGCACATCTCACATAGCTATTTGACAACATCACAAAATGAAAATAAAAACTTCATTAGCTAGTTTATAAACTAAGTGACTCAAGTTGCTTTTTTAACTATGATAATTCATTTTGGGTCTCGAATTTCACCTACATCACAACATTCATCCATCTATCAATCTAACAACATCACAACATCTATCCATCTAAGACACATACAACATTCATCCATCTAAGACACATACAACATTCATCCATCTATCAACCTAACAACCTAACAACATCCAACATCCATCCATGCATCCATTCAACCATCCAACAGTAGCAAAATAATGCAAAAAAATAATTAAAAAAATGGCAGCTCACCGAGGGGCGAGGCAGGGGCCGGCGGTGGAGGGCTGGTGGAGCGCGGGTGAGGCACGGGAAGGCCGGGGCGGGGCGGGGCCGACCGTAGAGGAGGGCGCCCGCCGCCTCTACCAGCAGCGCTGGTCGGGCAAGGACGCGGGCCAGCCGGAGCCGCGGCCCGCCGTGGTCGGGGCGGCCGTCGCGCGGTCGGGGGGAGGACGGGGCGGCGGTGGGGTCGGGAGGTGGCTGGGGCGACGTCCGGGGGCGGCGGCAGCGG